>PVJI01018691.1:0-32765 GCA_004026765.1 Micronycteris hirsuta | reverse complement strand
CTACCACTCCCCTGTTGATATTCCTCCATACCTCATATAACTCCCTTCAACATTTCATACAATAAAGGCTGGGTGGTGATGAACTTCTTGAACTTGACCTTATCTGCAAAGCACTTTCTCTGCCCTTCCATTCTAAATGAAATCTTTGCTGGATAGAATATTCTTGGATGTAGGTCCTTGCCTTTCATGACTTGGAACAACTCTGTCCAGCCCTATAGAAGGCTTTTTGATTATCAGTGTCTCAACATCTTATCTCGTGTTTTTGTGTTTAATAGCACAGTGAGGACTAGAACCCAGGACTTCTGATGCCCAGTCTAGTGTTCATGTTGTGGGTGCAGGATCTACCGCCCCAGAACAAAGGTCTGAACTAGCAGAGTAGACTGGGGGGAGTGAAAGGGAAATGGCAGTGAAGGCCGAAAGGATGATCAGACTGAGTGAGCGGCAGAGAGCTCAGAAACGCCAGGTGTGGCGGACAGGGCTGGAGCAGTGTGTTCAGAGAGAAGACAGCCCAGTGGGTCTCAAGAGCAGATGTTCCACCAGGACCTTCATGCGACTTCAAAGGTCCAGGAGCTAATAGATTCCTGTTTAACCTGAGCGGTTTGAACTGAGTTTTGGTCACTCGCAGTTTAAGAGTTCATAGAACGACAAAGTCTTAAGGCGGGGATTAAAATTTTATACTTTCGTTGTTAGTACAAATGCAGCCATAGACAATACGTAATTGAATGTGCATGACTGTGTTCCAATCAAACTTTACTTACAAAGACAGGCAGTGGCCAGAATTGACCTTTGAGACATAGTTTGCCCACCTGCGCTGTAGAATTATTCCCTGGGCTAGCAGAGAAGTGCGTGTCTATGCCGAGTGTCCTGATGCCACCCAGTTGTCAAGGCCAGCTCAGAGGTGATATGGCTGGGTTATCAGATGATGTGATTCCTCCCTACCATGAGCTGTCAAGATGCTTTGGCCTGATTTGTCTCAGGATATAGAGCTAGAATCTCCACCTCCAATTCAAGCAATGTTTTGAACGGAACGCACCCTCCGACGAAATGCCTCCAACCGTGATTGCCAGTTCTATAACGGAGCATATGTTGGTGGAAGCCTCAACTCACACTGAGCCAGTGAAAATGCAAGAAGGACAGCTAGCAGATCTTTCAAGTTAGAGTCCAGGCTGTTAATTACTTTTGCAAAAGAAATACATAAACACACAGATGGCAATTACAGTAAATAAAATCATCTACATATAAATATGAAAATCCAACCCAGTTCTCAAGGCCTATCTTCTATGAACATACTTCTAGAAATGTCTCCAGATCCCCCTCTCCTCGCTTCCCTCCAAATGTGAGCTCTTTTTCTTTAAAACCTCTGGGTATGTACTTCTTATGCCTACGCAGTGGTTTTTGAACTTGAGCATGCATCTGAATCCCAGGATATCTCGTCAGAACGGGTTGCAGGGCCCCACCCCCAGAGTTCCTGATTCAGTAGGTATGAGTGGGGGCTGAGCTCTCAGGTAATCCTAATGCAGCCACTGACTTAGAGCATAGTGTACCCTTTACTATCGGCACTTTTGTGCTTGCTTTATTGCCCAGGCAGATTGTAAATGACTTCAGGAGGGAGGCTACCCATGTTTGTGTACTCTGGAGTGTTCTTGTGGGCATTAAACAAACATTTAGACACACCACGGGATGAAATGAGGAGTGAAGTTTTGGTCAGGATGAACTTGACAGCTGTTTCCTACGAAAAGTATTTCTTGAGCCCACAAGGCAGGCAAATGCAACAGACTTGTTCCCCAGAACTAACCAGTAACCAGTATGGAACATTGCTGTGGCTAAACCACACTGTAATAGAAATCACAATAGTCAAGTTCAACAATCTGGTGGAAGACCAACACCCAAATGAAATCCATCAAGTGGTTATGCAGCTTTTCCTATCTGTGATGTGGTTATTGGGTGTATTTGAGTGTGTGTAGGGGTGGGGTGGGGCATAACAGATAATAGAAATGCTAAAGTTTATCCAAACACCCTTTGTAGAGAATCCAAGAAAAAAAGTGTGTTGGGAATCAGAATGTCACTGTATTTGGAGACAAGGTCTTTAAAGAGATGATTAAGTAAGGGCATTAGGGTGAGCTCAACCCCATACAACTGCTGTCTTTATAAGAAGAGGAGATGAGACACCCACAGAGGGAAGACCCTGTAAAGACACAGAGAGAAGATGGCCATCTGTTCTACAAGCCAAGGAGAGAGGCCTCAGAAAAAACCCAGCCCTGCCGAGATCTTGTTCCCAGGCTTCCAGCCTCAAGAACTATCATAAAGCAAATTGCTGTTGTTTAAGCTGCCCCCGAGTGGAATTTTGTTATGGTAGCCCTAGCAAACTAATATAGATGCTAGGTCATTATTTTAAACAGTACAAAGGGTATAAGGGCTACCGGGGATCAAGGCCGTGGAATGCCTCTGGAGCAGAAGATATGCTGTACCTATGTTCCACCCCAGTCTCAGCCCTCCCATCTTTGCCTGGAGGATCCGAACAGGTCCTAACTCGCCTTCCTTCCCCACCCATTCTCCACACAGGAGCCAGCGTGACGCTTTCAAATGCAGATCTGATGATGCAAATGCCTGATGCTGAATCCTGCTCCCGCCTCCTCCAGCAGCATTTAATACTATTCAGCACCTTCCCTTGGGTCTTAGGACGAAGCCAGGCTCCTGGTCAAGGTCTGTGAAGGCCTCACGGCCTCTCCCTGCCAGTCTCCCCATCTCATCTCAGACCCGCCTCCCCTCCAGCAGTAGACGACAGCCACGCTGGCTTCCTTTCTTTTCCCTCAAACACACCCTGCTCCCTCTCCACACTGGGAGATTCCCACTTCAAAACGTACCTGCCAGAGGTCCTCCCACGTTCACATGTGTTACATACACCTCTTGGAAAATGCATGGTACACCTCCTGGAAAATGCATGTTACACCTCCTGGAAAATGCATGGTACACCTCCTGGAAAATGCATGTTGAGGCAAATGGCTTTGGCAGGGAGAAGTCCTGGGGGCTCCAGCCCCACTGCCTTTGCCACGTTAGTCACTGGTAGAAGCTGTCTAAGGGGCAGCTGGAAAGTGTCAAAGCATTGAGCGAGGGGAGCAGTAAGAAGCGAGGCCCAGGGAGCTGTGTGCAGGATGTTCTCCCCGAACCAGACCTGGCGGATGGATCCTGGTGACGGGCACCACTCACCCGGGAATTGTAAAAGGAGCCGAGGGGTGAAATTCTGGGCCTGTCAGCCAGAACGAGTCACCTGCTCTGATGGGCATGATGAAAGGGCTCTTTCTTTCTGTCTGGGTTGCTCACTGTCCTTCCAGACTCCAAGGGAGGAAAAAAGCCTCCATCTTGCGCTCACTGTCCTACATGGTTGTTTTTTTTTTTTTTTTTTTATCACCGTTTAATTATAGAGACAACACTTTCTGGGTGAGATACTGAAATACGTGGTTGAACACATGACCTAACGGTGGGGCGAAATACTTGAAATGAGGACAACTGTACGTACGTAAGGGTACTCGATTCACAACAAACTGACCCTTTTTGCCTCGCCCCACTGACCTATAACCCAAATAAAGCTGGATTTGCCTTGTGCTCAATTTTTGCCTATAGTTATATTAACTTCTGATGAAGAAACATAGCCAGCAACCAAAAGCAATTAAAAAAAACCAATTCAAGTATATGCTGACTTCTCTCTCAAAGAGTAACTGAGTGAAGAAGACATCTACTTAATAACCAGCAAAACAGGCTTTTTCATTCATTGCCTCATTTGATCATCATTAAATCATCATAGGAGTCGACAAGAGGACATTCTTCCTGTTTTACAGATGAGAAAACTGAGGCTTAGGGAAGAGAAGAGAAGCGCCCAGACTCCACCCCACGCCTTCCGACACAGAGGTCAGGGAGCTTTCTTCCCTACACTTACGTGCGCGCACACACACACACACACACCACTGGACTTCCCACCGTTCGGCATCCTAAAATATTGTTTCTATTTCCTGGAATGAATGTCAGCAAAAAAAAATGATTATTGCCAATATAAGTTCACAAAATCCCAAGAGAGTCATTAACATTTGATTTTCAAGCCCTAGTTAAGAGCTCAGACAAGAAGGAGCAAACATCAATGAAGCATACAAGCATTTCACTCTCTCAGCCTCTCTAAGCTAGATTAATGCTTAAAAAAAAAAAAAACCCTACCAGAATACTGTTCTCCTAGCCAAAGAGGCGTTCTGTCCCCATTCGACTCCCAGAACACTGGTACAATAATTAACGTGGGCCAGAGGCCCGAACTCATTGGCATAGGGCAGAGTCTCAGATGAGAAACAGAGTAGCCCCAAATCCCACTCACATAAAGAGCTTATTGACATTATCTGTCGAAAAGAATACGGATTCCAAGGGAGACAGCAAGGCAGAGAGAAGGCAGAAGTTTGGCTGTGGAGGAAGTAGGAGGGGAAGGGGTGCCTGTCTCCCCTATCTAAACGCCCCTTACATTTCCGCCAGAGCATTCCCAAAGTTCATACTCTCAAGTGGACTTTGCTACCGCCAAAGAGCATTTCCCCACAGCACTGACGTCACGGAAGCCAACATGATCCAGGTCAGCCAACACATTCCAGTTTTAAAACAGGAGGTTTCAGAGCGTTCCTGCAGGCAGATTAGCTGTGGGTGATGCCCGGGAGCCCTGGACTCAGGGGCAGCTGCTTGGCCTGGGGCAGATTCCATGGAGAGAAGCAGCCTCAGTCAGGGCAACGGCTTTCAGATCCAGAACCTCCTCCCCAAAAGGTGGTTTGATTACTAGAGGGAGAGAGAGGGAGGGGATTAGGCCGAAAAGCTCCCCCAGGTGGGTCAGAGGTCTGCAAGGTGCCGAATAAGAAGGCGGATGTGGACTCAGGCATTCATTCCCCTTGCTCCTGGGCCTGTGCTGGGCAGGGTATGGAGGGCCCTAGAGATACCATATGATCTCACCTTTAACCAGAACATAATCAACAAAAGCAAAAAGCAAGCAAAACTTAACCAGAGATGGAGGAGATTCTTATATGTTAGACAGCCAGCCTGTCTGTGCTGCAGATTCTTCTTGACCTAGGGAAAGATGCAGAAGCCCCAGAGGGGCCATACATTGTAGCTACACAAGACGTTCCCGCCTTCCTAAGGACAAGGTACCCTAAAGTCTCCCTGAGTCCCTGGACACAAAGGCTCTTCGTGAGTGAGCACACCATCTGAGACTAGCAGTACCTGGGTGTCACTTTTCTGGCCCCACCAAGCCCCCGGCAAGACCTGGCTGCAAGCAGAAAGTACCAGGTCAGCACAAAGAGGTAAAGTCCAAGCACTAAAGCTCATGCCTGTTGGTGCAGTTATTTATTCGGCAATGTTTACTGGCTAATTTCCACGTGCAAGGACTGGAGATGCACGTTATCTGTTGAAAAGAATATGGATTTCAAGGGAGACAGCAAGGCAGAGAGGAAGCAGAAGTTTGGCTGTGGAGGAAGTCGGTGGGGGAAGAGGTACACGTCTCCCTGTTTCAAATAAAACAAGCATTTTTCCTCTCTGGGAGTTTACAGTTCTGTGGGAAACATACATAGTAAGTATATAAACAAATAAATAGGTAATTACAAACTGTGACAAGTACGATGAAGGAACAGAGAAAGGGGTGGGGACAGGCATGTGCAAGGGGGAGTTCAAGAAGGCCAGGGTAACTGGAGTTTCAGGGCCAGGGCGACACCTGAACAAAACAGGCTGGAGAGGAATCTTTTTTTTTTTTTTGTAAAAAATTGTTTATCAATTCCATTTTTGTGTAAAACCCAGGGGACAAACACACAATGCTGACACGTGAAACGGTACTTTTATCAAACTCTGAGTCTAAGATTGTACAAAGGTCTCCTTTCCATGTCTATAGTAACTGTCTATGCTTTTCCATTTGCTGTGTGTAAAATTCCACATGTCCCCATTATTTCCTCTGTCCCGGTTACAAGGCGGTGATGGGAGTAAGAGGGCTGGTTAGGACAACCTTCTAAGCAGTCTTCTGCTGCCCCTTCTTTCCAGTCAGAGACTTGTGGATAGGAGGGATCACACCGCCTCCAGCTATGGTAGCCTTGATAAGAGAATCCAACTCTTCATCACCACCGATCGCAAGCTGCAAGTGACCTGTAGTGACCCGCTTCACTTTGAGATCCTTGGAGGCGTCCCCTGCCAGCTCCAGCACCTCTGCAGTGAGGTACTCCAGGCCTGCGGCACTGCACACGGACCGCGGTGGCACCGACCCTTCCGTGGCTTGTGGTGTGAGTCTCCGAATGTCTGTGGATGCGACCCACGGGAAAGTGTAGCCCAGCTCTCTGTGAACAAGACACTGCCTTTGCCTTGGCCTTCCCACTGTCCTTCCCAGCTTTGCCTCCAGCCGTGGTCTCGGCCGCTCCCACCCTCTCTCCCGCCGAGCTACTGGCGCCACCGCCACTGCCGCCGCCACCAGACAATCAGGAATCTCTTGAAACGTACAATGATTAAACGTTTTCCAAGCATTTTCCCAGGTGTTATTATAGTTGAAATAGCCATTTGAGGTAAGCAAGGCTGATCGGATGGGCCCCTTGAATTGCTGAGACTACTGGCAGACGTCACAGAGCTAGTAGGAGAGCTGAGACTCAAGTGGAGTCAGTTCCTGTGTTTCTAAGCCTAGGAGTCTCGTAAAGCCCGCACCCCCCCCCTTCTCTGTGTCTGTGTGTGTTTAATTTACGAATAATGAAATATATAGGTTATAATTACAATGAGTTTTGACAAATACATAAACCCACGTCAATAGCATCTCAATCAAGATAGGATATATTTCCATCACTCTGGATAATTTGTGGCTATCTTTTGCAATCAATCGCTCCTCCCCCAACCAGAGGTAAACTCTTACGGTGTCTATCCACAGGTTAGTTCTGTCTGTTCTTGAACTTCGTACAATGGAATCATACAGTATGTGTTCTTTTATGTCTGGCTTCTTTCACTCAGCATGCTTTTGTGCCTCCTTCATGCTGCGGTGTGTACCAGCAGTTGGTTTGTAGTATTCCATTGCGAAGTGTATCACAATTGGTTTATCTGTTTGTCTATAGAGGAACATCTGGGTTGTTTCCAGCTGTGGGATATTCTTAGTTAAGCTGCCAGGGATATTCTTGCACAGATCTTTTTGCAGGCTCTGTGTTTTCATTTCTCATGGGTAAATAGCCTAGGCAGAGAGTCGCTGGATCATAGCTAGTTTTACGTTGCGTTGTGAAGAGACTCACAGCTCTCCAAAGTTGTGCCACTTTCCATTCCCACCACAGTGTATGAAGAATTTTAGGCCTTTTGGTGGGTGTAAAAAAGTGCTTTTAATTTGCATTTCCCTGATGACTAATGATATTGAGCATTTTCTGTGTGCTCATTGAACATTTGCTTGTGTTTTTTTGTGAAGTAGCCGTTACAATTTCTTACACATTTTTGGTGCTTTAAGTGTGCTAAGAAGTCATTGCTTCCCTCAAGGTCCTAAGCTATTCTGTATTTTTTTTCCCAGAAGCTGTATAGCTTTTGCTTTAGTTTACTGAGGTCTATGATCTATTAATGTTTGTGCATTGACATGAGGGGCAGGCTTGTCAAAGATGAGGACTCCTTTATTTTTATTTTAGTTTTTACTTTTTTATTGTGGCATAACTTGCCTAGAGTCAAGTATGCAAATCTTCAGGGTAAAATTCAAAATTTTTTACATAGGCACACATCCATGTAGCCACATTCGCATCATTTGAGGGCTCGTTTTTAATGTCATAGATATTTGTTAACCTCTCTATATTGGTGGTACATTGAAGTAATAGTTATGGTAGCTTTTTGCGGTGTTGAATTTTCTCAAACCCATGCATTTGACAGAACATTATGCATCTGAACTTGGTGCACACATGGACTTGCAAGCTCCAGCAATAATTTTCTGGCTCTCCAGTGGTCTGTGGCTTGCAGTTGGGGAGCAAATACAGTATACCCCGTGCTAGGAAATGCACATGAATAAACCATGTTGACTTATAGCAAATGACCTGTAACCATAAGAATGTTTTCAATGAGGGCCAGGGACTACAGGAGAGGGAATCAAATCACTTCAGGAGTGGATATGAGAAAGCTGGAGCAGAGGAGTCTTTTAGCCTGAAGATGGCTAGGACTTTGATAAATGGGGGTGATTGTAGGAGGGAATTGCCTCTGGGAAGAATAGCCTTACTTAGAATCCAGCTGAAACCGGTTTAAGCAAAAAGGGAATTTTTTTGGTTCTTGCAGCCGGGAGGTCTTCGGGTGGGATGTGGTGGGTAGCCTCTGGCCTCAAGTCTGGCTGGATGCAGGGGCTTTACCATATCATCAGAGATATGACATTCTCTATTTTCGAACAGTTTCTTCTCACGTATTGGACAAGTAAGGTCACTAGTATCCCCTGGTCCTCATCTTCTCAGCTCAACAACCTTAATCGAAGGAATACTTCTCCTTCCCAGTATCTCCCTATCCAATTTCGGGAAATACTCTGGCGGGTCTCTCTTGGGCCAAATGTCCGCTAATGAACAAATCCTTGTGGCTAAGGTAGATGGATAGGAAGCATGGATTGGCTGGTCTAGGTCATATGCCACCCCCCGGGGGAGGTGCAGAACACCACAGTTGACAGCCCATTAGTACTACATGGAATTGGGTGGGGGGTGGGAGGGGTGGCGTTCTTGCAAAGAACCAGAAGGAGGGATGGTAAAACATGCTGGACAGACAACATGGCTGCTGTCTTTCATTACAAGGGAATGTGGGCTTTGAGTCGGAAATGTGAATGGGGAGCAAAGCAGGAGGAGGCTTTGCTCTGGACACTGAGGCACTAGCCTGGAATGTCTGTACTTTCCCAGTTGGGAGAGTTTCAGGCCTGGGTATCATTCTCTGCAGCCCAGGCGCTGTCTATGGAACAGATCCCAGGGCAGCTTGCGTAGCCTGGCATGTAGCGACTGCTTGAGAGGAGTCACATAACACCGGAGTGCAAATTATGGGCGTGCTGAGCACGAGGCAGCAAACACAGAAACAGAGAGCTCTGTCCAGCCCCTTCTGTGTCTGCATTTCCAGCGCACCTTCTCTATCACGTTTGAGGTAGGCTCCCCTTGTAGCTAAAAAGATGAACTAAATAAGAATTAGGCATTTCCGTGTCAACATTTTGGACCGGAATGTCAAAATTGCCGGAGATCCTAGAGGTCATCTAGCATAGGGCTCAGCAAACTTGGGCTCACGGGCCAAATCAGTCTCCGTCTTTATCTTTGTAAGTAAATTCTGGTTAGACTGCAGCTTCCTCCATTTAAGGACACACGGTCTAGAGCTGCTTTCATTCTGTGGAGACCACATGGCCTACAAAGCTCAAAATATTTATCACCTGGCCCTTGACTGCAAAAGCGTGTCAACGCTGGTCTACTGCAACACACTTCCGACTCAATAAGAACGTCCTCTACAACATTAATTTCACCTCTCACTACATGCCTAGGGCCAAAAGAGACAATTCACGGGAAGTTTAGAATGTAGTCTGATGTATAATAAGCACTTCTTAATACATATGTCTGTTCCCTTCTCCCAATGGAATGGTCAAGAAGTGACTGTATCCTAACAGTACCACATGTTGATTAATTTGTATATTTAAAGGGGCTTTTCCCAATACAAATGTATTTCGTTACTTTACCACCATTAATCATTATTGTTTCCTACATGCCAAGTACTTAGCTAAGCATTTTATGTCCAGCCCCTCACTCAGGGCCCCCCTAATATTCCCACCATGAGAAGAAACGGAAGCTCTGGGGGGACAGTGAGTCTCTGAAGGCTGCACAGCTAGGAAGTGGCGGAGCTGGAATTTGAACCCAGGCAGTGTGACTCCACAGCTCTAGGGCTTATCGAACACACGACATAGGTATCTCGATTTGGTCAGTAACCAAAGGTTTTCAGAGTATCAGTTCGCACGGCCCCAGACCTCAGAACCAGGTAACAGGCCCACCCGGGGGCACGTGTGCTGTAGTGCCGACCGGAACACACAGCGGGCTGCGGAAACACTGCCTTCCTCGCCGCAGGCCACGCCTTCCCCTCTGCACTCACACCTGCACCACTGTGCTTAGCCGGCCTCTCCCTGCCTCTGGGCTCTCTCATCCATCAGGTATGTGTTGCTGGGGAGATGGTCCTAAATAATGCACAGCTCTGGTCGGGTCACCGCTCAGCTCCAAACCTCTCGTGGCTCCTCATTGGCCACAGACTGTAACAAATACTCTCGAGCCTGGCATTTAAAACTCTCAACCAACCGATCCTCCCCAACTCCCCAGCCTTACTTCCTCACTTCCCACCTACTCATACCCCACAGAGTGTAGGCAAGCTGGACTTCCCGGCATTTGCCCAAACACTCTGCGTCTGTTTATTTCACCCTCCCCCGAGCCAAGAGCCCAGGACAGAGAGGTTGTGCAACACGGGGTTGTGGAACACTCGGGAGAGCGAGTGAGTGAGCCTATCTGGAACGCCCCTCCCCGCCCTTCTGCTTCACCTACAGGGAGTTTATTCACTTCCCAAGGTCTTCTCCATGTAGCAACCCCCAGGCTTCCCAAAGGACTTTGGCCTGTCTTCCTCTTCCCTCTCCAGTCAAGACACCCATGACGGTTCCCTCTGTCCCCCGGGGACGCTGGGAGGAGGTAGTCTGAGGTCACACCCCCTGTCCTGGGCATCTCCCGTCCCATAGTGCCTGGCACCTCGCCACACACGGGGCAGGGATTTGTATCGTTGCCCCAGTGAAGGGAGAGCAGTGCTGGGACATCCAACAGCCCCCTCAACTCACAATAGACTGGGGAAAGACCGTGAAAAGGAGGAAGCAGGACGGGTGCAAGGAGGCCTCCAAGCAGACCCACGTGGCTGCCGTCACTTGCCCCACCACTTCCCAGCTCTTGGGACCAGGGCCAGGTGACTTCACCTTTGAATCTCATTTCCCTTTTATGCAAAATGGGGATATACATATTCCTCATTAAATTCATTTAGTCATATATGCATTCAAGGCTTCATTACCTATTAAATGTGAGATTTGGGGCCAGTGACCTCTTCTCTGAGCCTCAGTTTCCTCTTTTGTAAAATGAGGATAATGTTAGTGTCTATTCCCGGGACTTCCGTGAGGGCTAAGTGAGATTATGCCCGTGAAGAGATCAGCAGGGCACCGGACACAGCCCATGCTCAGCGAACAGAAACTCTCATTAGCAGTCATCACCGTGTTGGCGCTGTAATGCGTTTGGAGGACTCAGCAACGAACAAAAATGACAGGCCTGTCACAGAGTCATTATGTGGCTTATTGTCAAACGGGGATAATAGCCAGAAATGAATAAAATGAGCTATTGGGTACAACAGTTACTGACTGTGGAAGGTTCTTTGAAGGATGGTGCAAAACAACGTAACACAGGGGCCTTCCTTCGAGGTGGAATGTGGGCAATGCCTAGGTAGGATAGTTGGAAGCATTTAAAAAAATATATGTCGAACATTTACCCTCAGACAGGTTGTAGCTGGAAAAGAACATCTCCTGATTAGGAGGAGGAGAAGAAATTGATCGGAGGCTAAGGCATCCCGGATGTGGGTTGGGCTTCTCTTTGTTCCTAAAATGCTCCCTCTCGCGTCCCTTCTCCCGACACATAATGGGCCCAGGCTCTGTCTCTGCCTTTGAAAGAGGGATTTATGGCCACTTGAGGTTCTTGTACCATATAATCCTGGCATCACAGGCAGTTCTCCTTCCAGAACAGCACACGCTGACTGTGAAAATATCTGTTTTTATGATTGCCTTAGATTGTCCTTGGACAGGCAGGGTCTGGATCCCTGGGCTGTTTCCCCAGATTGCAAAACGTAGGCCCAGGCCTCTGGCTGCTCCTGCTCCTGCTGTGAGTAGCCTGCCGGGGAAAGACTGGCACTCGGCGGAGGTGCTTCAGGTGCTTAAAATAGATCAACTGTGTCATTTGACTATTGCAACGCAGTTGTTTGATTGGTGCTGCTGGTGCTGGCGAGGGCAAGAGATAACAGCCCATGAAGAAAGACCTGTGCTTTGCACAAAATTAAGCAGATGCCAGGAGAGGGAGTGGGGCGGTTGCAGGGGCACACAGCAGTACCCACAGCGCTGGGAGCAACAGGGCGGCCGAGTGGAGCCCGTCTGGACCCCTTGTCTGCCCGGTGATGTACTTACAAAGGAGGCTGGAGACTGCTGGGGTGCAGGGCTCAGTCCAATAGCATTGTGTGAGATTGTCACGGGATCACCCATACTCTCAGGCAGACCCAAAACCAACGTGAGGGGCCGACTTCGGCATCTCTCCCTGCTGCTCCTTCAATGCCCTATGCCTGCCACGTTCAAGTCCTTCCACCATCCTGGCCGCTGTTTCCCGGGCCTGCGCCACTTGATCGCCGCCTGCTCTGAACACAATGCTTCAGACGCAGCCCAATCAGGGCTCTGCAGAGCGGTGCTGCAGCCTCTTCCTGTCCCGCAGCCTGGAGTCCCACGGACAGCAGCCCACACGGCTCTGTTCCTTCCTCCTGAACTTGAGATCACCCCAACCTCCCCCCACCCACACTTTTACTCCAGCGGCTGCCACGCTGGGTGTCGCAGACACTGGGAGGTCGCGGCAGGTGAGGAGGGGAAGCGTTCAGGCGATGTCTGAGAGGCATGGCCGATGCGGACATGCACTGAACACGGGAGAGTGAAGGAGGGAAACATAGACAAGGGTTTGTTTCTAATTACTAACTTAGGTGACGGGGTCGATGGAGGTTCTAGCAATCACGTGGAACCAGAAAGCTGAAGTAGGTTTTTTTTCCCTTTATTCTCTTTAAAGAGAATGAGTTTATTAAATTGTAGGTTTATTTAAGTTTATTACAATTTAGGGTGAAATGCCTTGGAATATCCAGGTGGCAGACTTAGCAGATGGTCCGGAAAATGAACCTAGAGCTTAGTAGGGAGGTTTTTATTGTAAAAGAAAAGAGAGCAAGCTTTTCGTGAATAAATTTACTTGTTAAACATCTGTTGAGCACCTACTATATGCCAGGCACTGTGCTTGGCTTTCTACGGATATTTGCTACCCTGATTTCGTCCAGAGGAGTGAAGAAAATCTGCCCTCCACTGAAGTCATGATGCTGGCATTATCCACCCTCTCACCTCTCTTTCTCAACAGGAGAACACGATATCGACAGGGAAGAGGTCTTGAATAACCGTAAGAGGTCAATACGTGCTCTTTCAGTAACCACTCCTTAGCTGGGCAGGTATAGAAACTGACGTCACTGTTACGGAGCTCATGCTGCTGACTAGGTGTCCTCAACTGAACCAGGCTGTCTTATACCAGAACAATCTCTGGAACAGTTCAGTCTCCCATGGTACCTTCCTCTGGGCTGGAAAAGGAGCCCAGAGCTAGAACCAGTTATCCAGAATTTCCTTCCTTTGGTCTGTGCCTAACCCCGCCCCCCATTAGCTTCCCCTGGAAACAACACTAACCTCTAGGAGATGGGGTGGGACATTGTTTGCCCAACTGTATCCAACAGGATATGATATCTCCCTTCTGGGAATAGCTCAGCTGGGGAAATACAGACACTCAGTAAGGTTTTGCATGCTCCAAGAGGACTTTAATAACATGGCAGCGTTAATCAATTGCTAACTCCAGGCAGGACTTTCTTTCATAATAAATAACAGATAGGCTGCAGTTTCCCCTTCTCTGTGTGAAGATGCACTTCTCCACATTTGATGTTATATGGATCATCTACTAGACAGGGGTTTAAAAATTCAAATGCTTCCAGTAGCAAGGTAACATACAAATATGAAGCGGTTCTTGTGCAACTTAATAGGAAGTAGCGGCAACTATGGCACACTGGAGACCAGCAGGTGCCCCACTGAGAACAGGCAATCCTGCTGACCGCTGTCACCCAGCAAAATGGGGCCAGGCATGCGAGATCCTCCAGCTGTTTTCTTTAAGAGAAGCTGTGAATCCTAATTTTGGTTTACCAATATCCCAGTGTTGGCAAATGATTCAAATTCATTGAAAACGTGGTGTAGGGCAGATAAAATATGTTCTATCGTGTTCTTCACCAGCTGTCCCTGTTTGATCCATGAAGGCAAGAGCTGTGTCTGCTACATTCACTGCTGTGTGCCCAGCGTCAGGTCCGGGGTGGAGTTTGGAGGCAGTAAATACTTGTCGAGGGAACACAGGAGCAACCCAATTCTCACTCCCCATGTCGGACATTCCCAGGGACTGGGCAGATTGCAAACCAATACCACAACTGTAAATTCCGTTACACTGTTGAAAAGTGACAGTTGTGTGTAATGAGCTGACTGGGGGGTCCGTGGGGAGTGTGGACTCTAAGCCACTGCAGTCCTCCCTCCTGGGGCCCTCCTACCCGTGAACTCTTCCCTTCAGGTTCTCAGAGGTGGTGAAATTAGGGTTTAAACATCAAAACTGGGCAGATAACCTTTGTGACATGGATGTTTAATCATCAACTATCAGCACCCTATACTAGCTCTGGCGGATGGCTGAAATGCATGGGAAACCAATCCACAGCAAAGTCTTCTCCCGGGGAAAGACTTCTCCTGGAGTCATTTACTTAAGAAACGCAATGTTATGGATTGAACTGTGTTCCCCCAAATTTGTACGTTGGAGTCCTGACCCCGGGTGCTCCACAACATGGCCTCATTTGGAAATAGGGTCTTTATAGAGGTAAGTGAGTTCAAACGAGGTCATAGGGGTGGGCCCCACTCCAGTGCCACTGGTACCCGAATCAACAGGGGGATATGGACGTAGACACGCACTCAGAGGGAAGACAATGTGAAGAGACAAAGGGGCAAGGCCGAGGGAGGGGCCCGAGGGCCAGAGGGAGCTGATGGAATGAGGGAGGATGGATCTCAGCACCGCACTACGTGGTGTGCGTGATGTCCCCAACCTTGGGGATGAGCCAGTGCTGGGTTTTGTGCCTAAGAAAGCCATAGCTTTCCGGAGCTCTGGGAGTTCCGACCCAAGCGAGGAGCCCAGCATCTACAGGACACGAAACTGACTTTGGTGCTCAGGACCTCTGATGCCCTGGGGTCAGCTGAGTCTCCCATGGACCAAGGAGAGAGGCCTGGAACAGATGTTTCCTCATGGCCCTCAGAGGGAACTGGTCCTACGGACACCTGGATTTTGGACGTTTAGCTTTCAGAACTGTGAGATAATACGTTTCTGTTATTTAAGCCACCCAGTGTGTGGTACTTTGTTATGGCATCTCTAGCAAACTGATACACACTATTTTATTCATTTTATAGACACTTGCTATATGCCAGGCACTGTTTAGCAATTCACTATTAACTTATTTATTCTTTGTAACAACTCTACGAGACAGCCACTATTGCTATGCCCCCTGCGATTATCATTAGAGCCGAGGAGCTGAGGTACAGACAGAGACGGCAGGTGACTTGCCCAAGGACACACAGCAAGTAAAGGGCAGAGCGGGAATTTGAATCCAGCAATTTAGTCCCACTCTGTGCCCTTAAGAACTACAGGAGAACAATATAATTGGCAAAGGTGCTCACATGCTTCTGGTTGTTTTCTGTGCTTTTACAATGATATCTGGCTCATGTTGGGTACTGGCCAGGTGTTGACCGTTCTCCACAGCAGACGTTATCTAAGCACGGTGGAGCTTTTGCCAGATAGGAAAGTTGGAGTTCACTTCCTCATGCAGTCTGAGCAGCCCTGAAATCACATTGTGACTTGCGGAGCTGTGTTATATTCATCATACTGCTACACGGTTTTTCTATTGTCCCTTACATTATTCTTCTCACCCTGCTTAGACTCAAGTAATCATTGGTCAACACCTGTTCCCTTGGGAAGTGCTGTTTGTTTTTAAAAAAACCTCTGTCCTTATAAAGTATACAATCATCTCTATTTTATCTGTTCTGCAAATTTAGAATTTCTTTAGAGGGCACCGTCCTGTGCTTGTGTTTGGAATGGCACCTTTCCTCAGAGTCCCCACTTGGCAATGACCTTAGCAGAGGAAGGTCATCGTGCTCCTTGAGCTGCTGCGTGTCTTCAGTTCAGACCCACTCTGCTTCCTTCCCTGCCCTGCAGGGTCCCTAGGAGGCTGGCCACGATGGACCCACCAACTGCCTTCCTTGCTCTCTGGCTCTTGGTTGGATTGAGCCAATGAGGGGGCACTGTGTGAGATCCAAGAGGTCAGGGTATTGATTCCCTTGCCTCCTTCCTTGGGGTTGCCATGGGCTGGTTGCCTTTCTGGGGCCAGGGACCACAGCCCCTATCAGGCAGTCCTTGTACTATAGTTTGCTGGGTTTCTGGGGTTTTTTGTTTTGCCCCATCAGTCCTGGGGATAGTTGTGGCATGAATGGTAATGGGCTGCTTTATTACCCTCCTGGAATTCAGGACGCTAGAGCTCCTAGTATTGGAGCTAGTACAGCCGCCTTGCTTCTCCCTGTTTGCTTCTCTACACCTTTCTCGCACACTTGCAAAGACTCCTCCTATTGAGCTCCCTTCAAATTGCCCATCTGTTCCCTGCCAGGGCCCTAACTGACAGACTCCCCTTCTTCTTCATCCTATAACTCAGCCAGGTGCTAGGCCATTGGGCTTTATTTTCCACAGGATCTTTCCCTTTATTTCTACTCTTACAAGCATCAAAATCCCAGCCCTCGGACTTTTTCTGAACTAAGGTAGTTGTGTGTCCCAGGATCCTACCTTCCTGTATTGCCCTTTCAACCTGTGACAGATACAACGCGGGGTTAATAGTCTTCCTGAAAGCTATGGCTTTCCTATGTACCGAACCTGGTGCTGGCTATAATCCCAGCAAAACGGGCTAATTTTCAACCAGAGGGTTTGGCTCTTATGATGCTGTTACTCCAGAACTTCGCTCTACTCAGTGGCCAGCTCAACTTTGGGCTCAATTCCATTCCCTGAGGTCCGATGCTAGAGAGTTTCTCATGTTATTTCACTTAATCCTCACAACAACCCCACTCACATCACTGCTCACATTTTATATACGATAAAATCCAGGCTCAGAGACGTGATCTACCCTGTCCAAGATCGCCGACAGAGTACACCACAGGTCTTGCATTTGAACTCAGGAACCCATCCCCCAAAGCTCAGGTTTTTACTGGCCCCGTATGGTGTTGCTTACCCCACGCCCTCTTTGTGGAGGCCGCATGACCCCTCGATACTCTCTCCAACAAAACCTGTTGGCATGCCCGTCCATGGTAGAGACCCAGGGAGGGGCCCGAGGGGAGGAGAAGCTGATGGAATGAGGGAGGATGGCTCTAGGCATCATTGTACGTGGTGTGCACGATGCTTCAACCCCAAGAATAAGCCAGCGCTGGGTCTTGTACCAAGAAAAGCCACCGCTTTCAGAGCTCGGGGAGTTCCGACCTAAGTAAGGAACACAGCGGTTTATAGGACACAGAACTGACTCTGTACTCAGGGCCTCTGGCACCGCGGGTCAACAGTCTCCCCGGGCTTTGGACCTGGAGGCTTGGGAAATCCTGGGGCCAACGCAGGAATGGGAGACACAGGAAGTAACCAAAAATGTACCGTTGTGCGAGAATATGTACTTCAGGTGGAGGTGTCCCATGGCTCTGGGGACTGTGTGAGAGCAAGCGATCTGGGGGCAGCTTTTTCCTTGCCATGTGGGTTCAGGAAAATGGCCTGTGGTCACATGGATGAGTGTGTGATGACAGAGACGAGGCTCTGAAAGAACAGGGTCAAGGGGCATAGACAGCACCCATCGGGGGCACGTTTGCTGGGCTGGGGAACTGAGAGGCATCTGCCGCTCTGGCGGGAGAGGAGGCCAGCCTGGGTTCAAGGGGTGGGAGTGGGCAGAGGGGCTGGTGTTGGAGGGGGAAGACTTTCCAGGAGGAAGGAACAGCACATGCCAAGTTGGCAGGAGCAGGTGCTTAGAGGGGATGGAAAGAGGCACATGGGGCGGGCACATGGAGAATGGTGTGGTGTGGGTGAGGCGGGGCTGTGAGCAAGGTCAGGCCAGGCCAGGCCACTCGGGACCCTGCAGGTCTCACTGAGGGGTTTCCCCTCACATCTTAAGAGCAATGGGGTCCGCATTTTAAGCAGAGTGTGATGCAGAGGGTGGGTGGGGAGAAGGGGGAACTGGAGTGGGATGATGGGAAACCAGTTAGCGGGCTGCTCGGTAGGCCAGGAGACAAATCCAGAGCCTTGGAGTTAAGGCGGGCACAGGCCAGGGGAGGACAAGCTGGACAGCAGGTCCTCCCAACAGAGGCCAAGGTGGAGATGGTTGCTCTTTTCCCTTCCTGTCCCTGAAGCTCTTCGCCCTTGGGGGAGTGCCATCTCTGCGCTAGCCTGGGGTTCCTGAGCCCTGGGCATCCTGCCCGTGCCTCTGGTGTCTTGTTCTCCCCACAAGGAGCCCTCCTTCCCCGCTTACTGGCTCTGAGGGCCAAAGCCACCTGTTACATTCTGCCAAGTCTGAACCGCCAGCCCATTCCATCATCTCCAAAATTACCCCTTCCTTCCAAATTCCTGCTTTGCGGTGTCCTGGAGCTCAGCTAGATTTCAGAGGAAAGGGTTCGGATGGAACAAAAATGCGCACTGAGGTGGCTCTGACCGAGCATGCTGCCGTGTTTGCCATCTGAGGCATGTGTTTCTTATTAAGAAAAACAATATACACATGTTTGCCAAGCATTTGCCCGTAATCCAGTTTAATCCTGAACATCACACTTCTGGAATTCCTCTCAATTTACGATGACGGCGTGACGTGGTGACGAGAGGTTGGGTGGTGTCCTAGCACCATAATGCCTGCTAGTGCCATAAAGTCAACAGTCAAACAATAACCGCGGTGATGATGACGGTCTGACCGCCATCGGTGACATGACGCCAGCTCTATCCAAGGTATCACATTCCGAATTTTCCACAGCACATCACACGTGTCTCCATCCCACACCGAGGGAGGTCCCATCATTCCCATTTTGCAGATGGGACAACCGTGCTGAAGACCACAGAGCTACTAAATGGGAAAAGGAGCACTAGAACCCAGGGCCACCTGATCCCAGGGTCCACTCTCACATGCGGAACCACGGACTAGGAATGGTATACACGTCAAAACGTTGCGTATCCGAGAACCTTTCATAATACAACTATGAATTCCATGACTTGAAGATGTTATTGTAAACCTTTAGACAATTCCACCTCTAAAACTGGAGTGCCCACGCCAGCCTCACAGGTTGGGTGCAGGTGGAAGGCTTAGCGCAGTGGCTGGTGCGGAGTGAGGACTCAGTCAAGGAACGGAAAAGAAAAACTAAATAAGAGTTTCTCTTAGGCTCAATTTCAGGCATGAGGATTAAGTTAAGAAATTCACACCCCAAAGGGGAGAGCAGTGTTGCTTAGATCGGGTCACCTCAGAGATGTCCCGCCCACACCTGTTCCCACGCCCTTCCGATCTGTCACACCTTCGCTGCGGTGAGGTTTGATTTCCACTCCGACCACTCAGTCCCTTCTGCAGGGACTCAGGGTCAGGAGAAGCCTCAGCGATGATGGGGCCCCACCCCTGTGCCCCGAGAGAGCCTCTCCAATATTGCCCCTGGCGTCACCTCCTCTAACGGGGACCACAGGGATTCCCATTCTATTTTACTTATTTCCCACCATTCCTGGAAAATAAACACACTCCCCCTACTTAGAAAAAGTAGATGAGACTGGAACGCCTCATTTTTTGTCAGTGCCCAACTTCTGCGGTATTCAATTCTATTGGTTGTTATTTCTTTAAAAAAAAAAAAAAAGGTAAAAATCTCTATTTTGTTCTTTCCAAGAATGCCCAGTGTTGCTAACAGGATGAGAATTCCTTACAAGTCCAGAGAGAGAAAAGGGCAGGGCAGTGGCTTGTTACCTTATTTCTTAGCTCCTTGAAAACAGATAAACCACCCCTCTCTTCCGTCATTTAGTGAGAAAGGCTCCGATAAACACAGTTTTTGCTAGAGATAGTGAGAAGTGACAGGCTGCTCCCATCTTTATTTGTCTGAAAGCACCAGATGCAAACATGTGGCCCACCAAGCAATCGGTCGGCAGAATTTTGCTCTTTGCCTGAGCCTGGTGGGAAGCCGAAGCGCTGTGCCAGACTGGCAAAACCAAGAGGCAAATTCTTCCGCTAAAAGAGGCAAAGGGAGTCCAGCTTGCTTAGCAGAGCTGTGTACTACATAGAGGAAGGCAGCGAGAGAAGTCATACAAATACGTAGTAAATAAATGCAGTTCATTGCCATGTCAGTGGCTTCCGTTCTGTTTCCTTCCCTCCATGCCTCGAAATGGAGGGAAGGCGAGGAAAGAGTGGGTTTGGCCTGGGCGAAGCCTCAGCAGGTACTGATTTTTCTGGTCTTGCTGCTCAGCTCTAGCTTCGCCCTCCCCTCCCCTCCCCCAAGAAACTTGTAGATTCTTAGATTAGAAGGGTCCCTAAATCAACCCCTCTCATTTTACAGAGGAGCAATCTGGGATCCAGAAAGGAGACTGATGGGAAAGTCATACACCCAAGGAAGTGATGCTCCTAGAGGTTCCCCAGTTCAGTGACCCCACCTGCTGCTGAATGACCCAGACAAGCTCAGCTGATGAAGGAGCAGGAGGGGACACTTGACCCAGACTTCCTGGGTGCCACCGCAGGTGCCCATGGTCAAAGGGACTACACCGACAAGAAATGGATGGGGCCTCCTTGTATTTCTGACTGCATTTCTCAACAGCTGGGGCCCAGCCTAGTAGCAAAATGTCTGGTCCCAGCTCTGCAAAGCAGTAGTTGCTTCTGGCATGTTAGAGACCTTGGCCAAAGGGCTTGCCTCTTTTTCTCTCCTTCTGGGGATGGCTGACCAGCTTATAGCTATGTGGCTAAATTAGCTCGGGCCCATGGGGCTGCAGGCACTCAGGAGAGGCATATATTCCAGTCCCCAGACCCGCCCACCGAGGGCCAGTCTCCCCGCTCCTCCCAGCTCCAGGACAAGCCAGCTCTCCTGGGCTTTCCAGCTGTGTGCAAAGAGGTCTTCTCAGAGCCCCCACAGCCAGACAATGGCCACACTACTGCTTCTGAGGCCTTCCCAGGCATTGCTGGAAGGAGACAGGCAGCCTTTCCTTACAGAGGCAAGTGGCGCTGCCGATAAAACATTAGCAAAATTATCATGAAAAGCCAGACCCTTAGTCCTCTGCCGGTGAGCACAGAAAGGACCCAGCAGGAGTCTGGGGGCTATGTGTCCACCCAGATGGCAGGTTTCCTTCCTCCTTCCAGGCAGCCCCGGCGCAGGCTCCTGCACCTCCCGCCCCCACCCCGTTCCCATGGCAAAGGAGAGGAGGACCCACTTACTGCTCGTGTTCATGGTGATGCCTTTGCACTGGGTCTTTCATTCAATACGGAGGCTCTGGTTGCTTGTAAAATCTTCCAATATTCCGACCTCACTCATCACCTGGAGGGTGAAAAGGCAGTCCAGCGCCAGCTCTGTATCCTCAGGTGCTCTCTCTCTCTCTCTGCGGTCCCCTCTCAGTCTGGGCTGTAGCCACTGGCCTTGAAGGCGAGTGGACTAATAAGCGCAGGTGAGAGCGAAGAGGAGGAGGAGGCGGGGAGAACACGGGCGCCCGGGTCTTGTTCCCCTCGGACCTGAATCAGAGGCAGAAGCGGGGCTGGCAGCGCCTGCTCGCGCGCACCCCCAGCTACTCCAGCCCAGCGGCTCTGGAGCCCAAAGGGGGTGTGGACCACAGGGAGGCAGGGCGGGGGCAGCGCGCAGGGCGCCGGCTCCTCTGGGCAGCGCGTCCCCGCCCGGTTTCGGAGCGCAGTGACCCGCCCTGGGACCCACCTCTCGGCCAGCGTCGGGAGCCAGAGGCCCCTGCCCGGGCCCCTGCGACCGGTTCATGAATCCTGCTCCTCGTCTAGGGTCTCGAATACCAAGGCGAGCAAAGCGAAATAGGAGAACTAGACATCCATGATGCGGGCTCGCTGGGTGGCAGCGCCCGGGGCGGGGGGCGGGGTGGGGGGGGGGGGTTGGGGGCGGCTGCTCCCTGCTGCCACCTGCTGGACTCGCCGGCGCGTGTCCAGGCTCCGCCCCACCCTGGCTCCTCTCTGGGTCCTAAGGTGTGATACAGAGGGTGGTGGGGGGACCCTTGTGCACTGGGGCCAACGAAGGGGTGCTTGAGCTCTAGTTTCCCTCCCTTGGTCTTAGGGTCTTAGGGTTTAAGGGCTGGACGGTGACAGGGAAATGAAGTAGTACTGGGAGAGGCTGTGAGGAAAGGATTGGCTTTGGAGGAAGACCGTTTTCACTGCCAACTCTGCTTCTAACCAGCTTGGTCTTGACCAGGTCACTGCTGTCTCTGGCTCGACTTCCTCGTGTAGAGGAGGCAGCAGCTGGACAAGCTGGTGAGACACTGGGGGATTCTCCCAGCCTCCTAACTTACGGCCCTATCTCCCCCTTTGTGCCCCTCACCACTGATTCATTTGTTACAATTGTATATTATCTCTCTTCCCCACTCGAAGTGGGGAAGTATGGGTCTTGTCACATAGCAGGGTTCACTATGGGAACACCCAATACCTAGAACAGTGCCTGAGCACAGTAGGTATCAATAAATATTTGTTGACAGAATGCCCCAGGTCTTTTCTAGATCTAATACTGTGCAGCCCTCAGAGCAGAAGGTCAAGGAATCCCCGCCTTGAAACACTTCCCTGTCTGATTACAGCAGCAGGTACGTGGCCTCGTGACTCAATCTCACAGGTCCACCCAGGTTTTGTGTGGCTGACTAGCTCTTGTCCAAAAGTGTTTTGTTTTCGAAATTAGTTCCCTTGGGTGTGTATTATAGAAGCTTATGATCTGGTTTTGGGGGTTGTGATTAATTCGGTGGGTGGGGTTCCTTACATTCCCCTGACTACTTACCTTGTCCTTGAACCTAATTTGTGATCACAGAAGCATGACTTTTGAGTGCGGAAAAACAAGACTGAGAAGACACGTGATCCCTGTCTACAGAATGACTCTGGTTAGAGCATGTGTCTAATCAAAAAAATGTGAGCACTCACACCCCCAATTTATAGACAAGGTGATAGCAAGTCAGAGAGGCTGAGATACCTGCGCTAGGACACACAGCAACTCGTGGTAGAACTGGACCAGGACTTCTCATTTCTAGCTTGGTCCCGTGAGAGAGTGACCCAGTGTGGATCAGAGTCTAGGATGACAGAGTCAGGGCAGGTAACTACCCTAAACTTGGAAAGAACACCTTTTAGATAAATATAAGGTTTCTGACTTCCATAGGGTAAAAAAACAAAACAAAACAAACAAACAAAAAAAAACTCATGGCCATGACCCCAAGATACGATTGCGATCAAATACTCTTCATTGAAATTGAAACGTCATTGGATTGGAAATACATTGTGATAGCTTAATGGGATTTGTTTCCGGTGGAGGGGGAATAAGCCTGAACTTCCTCACAGTGGTTCTCAAAGTTTCGTCTGTGTAACACCCTCCGAGATGTCTGCAAACACGCAGACCCCCAGCTTCTGGTTACTTGCTCTGCATTTTAAACAAGCACAGCCCAGGTGATTCACAGACCCCTGAAGAGGGCAGAGGCCTAGAAGAGCTTTGACAACATAGTAAGTAATTAATAAATATTAAATCACTCCCAAAGATTTCTTTAGAGATCCCGTACATTTGCAGGTTGGGATTCCTCATTTGGTTCTCCTGTTGAATGCAACTTGCTAGGTTCTAATGCTTGGAAAAAGATATAATTTTTTTTTCCTGGGAGAAAGTTTAGGTAAGTTGTACATAAACACATAAAATGAACAAGACTGTTCAGTGAACATGTTTAGTTGTCACCCAAAGCTTCAGGGCCCAGAAATTTTCCAGTCATCGTCAAATAAAAGCATGGTATTCATTTATTAATTCATTCACTCAACAATCATTTATTGAAGATCTACTTTGTGCTAAGCCCTTGGTAGCTACTGGGGATATAGTGGTGAATGGGACAGATAAGGACCATGCCCTCCTGGAACATAAGTTTTATTTGGGGGGGGGGGGTAGACAGTAGTTAGCTAAGCGAAGCATGAATATTAGGTAAACCTGATAATGGCTTGGTTAAGAGGCCAGGCTCTGATTTTCAGTCCCAACTACATCACTTACTAGCTGTGTGAACTTGGATGACATACTCAGCCAACGAGCCTCAAATTCTTAATCTGTAAAATGGGTCGAAATGATACCTACCTCATGAGTTGCTGGGTGTATTAAAATTGTTGGGTGTAATGGTGAATGACAATGTGGACGGTAACTGTAAGTATCATCCCTCACTTAAACCTCCCCTCAGAGACGGTCCCGTCATTCTCCACTGACGGAGACCCGTGGGTCATTCCGCAGAGTGGAGGCCCTGGAAGGAGGCCTCAGAATTTTCCCACTACATGGAGCTTAGCTGACTAGTTCTTTTTGTCCAGGGTGCTTTTTAAATAATAAATCCAGCTGGCTGCTGATGAATTCAGCTCTTTGGAGAGACCATCGAGTCTTGGACCACTCTAACTGCCCCAGATAGCTTCTGTTGGGGAAGCTCTGCATAATTATAAAGGTAGAAAGAGAAGGGTTAAAAGAAGCTAAAAAAGCTGTACCGGCGAGGATGTCCGTAACAATCAGGGGCCGGCGGGAAGGACGCAGGAGGAAGCTGAGGGTGGGATTCTTGGTGGAATCGCCTGTGAAAGTCATCAGGGAAGCAGAACCTTGGCTCTGTCCTTGCAGGAGAAGTGGGCTTGGGGCGCAGAGCGGAGGGGACCTTTGTTTGGCAGTTTGTTTTGAACTTCAAGACACCAGAGTGCCGATAAACAAGTCTCACTTGGAAACAAATAGTCCAGGTGGCAAAACCATCTGGAAACAAATCTTCCACCTTCTTCAAGGGGAAAGAGGGGACCTTTGAGGGCCAGCTTCACCCAGGCTGCCACTGGGCTGACTCCAGGATGCTTCTCTTCTTCTCAAGGGGCCCCCATCTTTCCTGACTTCCGGTCCCTAACTGGGTGGTCTCCAGCACCCCTCCCCGCATTCTGCCCCCTCATTGCTATGATTTACCAACACAGGCCCAGGTGCCCAACTTTCCTTTCCACTTGCCTTTCTCTGGTCCCCACACAGCCCCCTTCTGCGCTCTGTTTCCTGTCCCGCCTGCTCCGCTCACCCGCTTCTGAGCTGCCCCTGCCCAGGCGGGGGCGCGCTCCCTTCTCTCTCCCCTTCTGCATGGTGGGAGAGCTGCTCCTGCCCCCGCGTTTCTGCTGGCCATCCCTAGACTATTGAATATCCTATCAAGACTGAGTACTTTTATTTCTGAAAAATGATATGTAGCTGTTAACATGAGACAGAACTACTTGTGGTAGTTGGGGGGAGATTTTCATGGTATGTGATTAAATAAGAAAAGAAAATTCCCAGAAAATAGGTATAGTATGTTCTTCTTCAGGATCAAGTATATTTGTGGATATACGTATTTATGCCACTTAATCCCTTTAATTATAATATGTAGAACTTATAGCGTACACACAATGTAATATATAAAATAGTTAAATCATTTTTTCTAAAAGGGGACCCCCATGTATAGATACATAGGTACTACACATACAGATAACTGTAATGCATAGAAGGAGGCCTGGTAGGGCACACTTCTGATTACCTTGGATCAGGGTAAACTTTTGGATTATGTAGGTTTAACAAAATCCCTTGAACAAGGTCAAGATGTGAGAGATTTTGGCAGACATTTATTTGAAGAAGAATTAAGTTTTTTAGGTCATTCTTTCATTGATCCACTTATTGAAAGACTTTTAATTTGGATGTTTATTCCCTGCCAAGTGCAGTGCCTGGCAGAAACATGGGGGAGGAGACCATGCAGAAATAAACACATAGGCGCATGATTACAACCTGTAAAGTGAGCGAAAAGAGAGCAGCAATGGACACTGAAAGAGGGGTGTCGCACTCGACAGGTGACCTCTGAGCTAAGGCTGAAGAAGAAGGAATAGCCAGCCCGAGCTGGTGTCGGATCGGGGAGTGGGGGTGGAGGGAGCCTGGGGCTAAGGAGGAAAGGGAGCCTCACAATCACAGGTGTGAGGGCAAGCAAGAGTGGCCGGCTGCCGGCCATGGGTCTCATGGTTTCTTTGTGGAGGAGCTCGGTGGGGTCCGGATGATGCCCGGGGTGGGAGTGGCACACTGGCTTGGGAGGCCAGGGGTCCTGCTTCCAGTCCTGATGCAGCAGGGTGGGAAGTAGCTCAGGGGCTCTGGGATAAAATGGTCTGGATCGGAGACCTGGCTCTACTCTTCATAGCTGTGTGACCTTAGGCAAGAGACTTAACCTTTCTGGGCCATCGGTTCCTGACGTGCAGCAGGAATCACAGCAGTACCTACCTCACTGTGAGCGTCAGCAGCAATGGCAGAGACAGCAGCTCAGCCCGGTGTTAGGCACCAGTCAGTGCTCATACATTTGAGCTACTCTGTGCCTCGGAACAACCTGACTGACCTGTAAGGTGAGCCTCTCTGGGACTGAGTTTCCACCTTTATGAGGGAGGATTGGACCAGACGACTCTCGAGGTCCCTTCCACTTTAATGTTCTTGTTTCTGAGTGTCCTGAGGTTGGAGTTTGGCAGAAGGTCTGACCACTGGCTAGGCTGGTGTAGGGTCCCTTGATCCCTCAGGGGCACCACTGGTTTGTGCTGAGACCCAGGTCCTGGGCAAGGAGTGGACTTCCCACCAGGAGATGGAGCTCCATGTGACGCTCCCTAACCCCACGCTTACGCCCGTGCCCTCCCTGGAGAGCCCGGACACCTTGATGGAGTTAGCAGGACACACGCCTGTTTTTCTCACTGTAGCGGCTTTGTGATGGGGCCATGCTTTTCCTCCTGTTCCTCACATTGTTCTGTGGAGAAAGGATTAAAAAAAAAAATCAAAGGGGTTCCTGAGGTCTTTGGGAAGCTTCTGGGGGAACAAAGGAACTGGCTTTAAGATCAGAGTGCTGGGGGCTGCATGGGAGCTCCGGGCAGGCGGTGCCACCGCGGGGTTCTGCTGGGGCCTTGCACTCACACCCGACTGCAGTCCCAGCCTCCTTCCTGACAGTAAGCAGGGAGAGGGGCTAGGGTGGCGGGTGGGGGGGGGCATGGAGCCAGCTCCAGCTGGGAATCTGGGAGGTCTGGGCGCCTTCCCTGGGCCAAGACAGGCTGCTCTTGGCTGGGTTTCTATGTTGGTATCTAAGCAGGACCTCAGGGAGCCGGCTACCGTGTTCTTCCACTTTGCAGATGAGGGGACTGGGTCTTACTCACGAAGCACCCATAATTCCCTTCTGCCTACAGTTCTGCTGGTAGGGCCCTTCTTTGCTGTGCTTCTGAGTAAAACCAGTCATTTTCAGTTTCTTCCTCGAGACCACCTCAAGTCACAGCCTCTCCTGGGAGTCATCCTCTGAGCTCCCCTAGCCCAGGCCAGGCATTCGGGGGCCACCTGGTCTCGTGCGCCTTCTCCTGCTGGCTCCCTGCACACAGGGATTCCCTGGCCTCCCAGTGAGTTTGCCCCTCTTGGGAATTCCACACACGTTGCTCCCTACACTGGGTTTCTCTTCTCTGCAAAGCTGGATCCTCCTCGTCCTCCAGGTCTTCGCTTAATGGCCACCTCCCTAGAGAGGCCTCCCACGACCGCTGACGGAAGTACCCGGAGAGTACATTTAATTGATGGGTGGAGTGCGGCCCTTTCAGGCACCGCGGGTTTCTTCCTCTCTTCTTGGAGGTCAGTTAAATGAACTCCCATGCCCGCTGCCCCCCCACCTGGCTCTGTTCCCTCTTTATTCATGGGCTCTTTAAGACCTAAGTTTTATCTCTGCATCTGGTCTTCCACCAAATCCTTTAGAATCAGTCGAGAATTCCTGTCTGTCTCAGTTGTGAAGCCACACGGCTGGGAAGTCCAGTGTTGCCGTGAGCAAGAGGAAAGGCCTGCGGATCAGAAGACCTGGGTTCCGGGTTCGACCTCACTTCTTTGCTGTGTGACCTTGGGCGACCAATGAATTCTTATGTCTCAACCTCCTCGGCTGTAACAAATAACCCTGTCTATTCAGCGTCGTTACAGTGTGTATTACAATTGCCCCTTTTCTGTCTGTATCTTGGGGCTGTTCCAGGAATGAAACGAGAAACGGTGTGCTCTGTAAAACTAAAATCTTTGCAAAGGAGGATGTAATTACTTTTCCCTCATCTCATTATAAATTAGAGATCCAAACTCAGGCGTTTATGCGGAATTTACAGAAGGTGACATCATACCCCTGATATCCAGGAAGGCCCTGGAGAAGGGCAGACGGAAGGCAGCAGTGGTTACAGGACGGGGGGCCTGCCCAGCACCGCTGACGCGGAGCCGTAAACACTGAGCCTGGGGCCCCCGTCAGAACCTCAGCCCTGCTCCCACCTTCCAGGGGGCCCCGGGCAAGTGCCTGCTGCCTCAGCGTGCTGCCCTGGCCCCCACTACGACCTCCTCTCTTGGCGTCTCCCCCTTGCCTGCTCTGCTCCGGCCACGCAGGCTTCCTTTCTCTTGGCTGTGCCCCCGCACTTGCCTTGGGTGTTTGCGGCTCCTGTTCCTCTGACATCCATGGGCCTCGCTCCTTCGCATGGTGCAGATCTCGTCTCGAGTGAGTGTTGCCTCCTAGTGAGGCCTTCACAGCTGTCCTTCCCCTGTCAGTCCCTCTCTGTCACAGTGCACTGTTTTCTCTCCCCCAGAGCAGGGGACACCTCCAGAAGTTATGTTGTACAGTCTGTGCACTTTTATGACCTGTGCTGCCCGCTGGGAGATACGTGCCTTACCAGTGAACACCTGGCCTGCCCAAGTGCCAAGACTGGCACCTGGCCCATAGTCAGTGCTCAGTAAAGATCACGTGAAGGAATGCGAGGACGTCACTAGACAGTGAAAGGGTGCACTTAGAAAAGGACTCCAAGTCTCCTGCCAGCCCCGTACAGTCAGAGG
Organism: Micronycteris hirsuta; assembly: GCA_004026765.1. Taxonomy (NCBI): domain Eukaryota; kingdom Metazoa; phylum Chordata; class Mammalia; order Chiroptera; family Phyllostomidae; genus Micronycteris; species Micronycteris hirsuta. The sequence goes on along the minus strand of PVJI01018691.1, from coordinate 3,844 downwards.
TCAAATCCCTGAGTCAAGCAGGATTGGACAAAGAAACAAGCCCCTCTTCCCAAGTCGGGCACCACGAGGTTGAAGGTGCGGGGCCTGTGCCAGTGCCCACTTAATGCCCAGGTGCTCCAGTGTGCCCGTCTCAAAGGTGAAAGGATTGGACTCGATGCTTCTTTCCAGCTCCAAGCTTTCACTATGTTATAAAATATAAATGGCTTGGGTCCATGTGCACACGTCAAGATATTTATTTGCTTGAATAAACTTTCTTTCCTATGCTCCTCATATCAGCTCTCCCCTCCCCCGCTGTCCTCTCTCTCACAGGGATGGAATGAGGAGGGCGTGGCACTTTGCTCCCCAGCGCGCTGTGACACAGAGCCCTTCCGCAAAACTCGAAGGGATCGAAGGCTGCGCTTTCCTCTCCTCATCTGTTTCTTTGCTCTCCAAACAATGTTCAGCTTTGACATCTTTATGGGTGTCTTTGGCCCTTTAGCAGAATGAGAATGCTGGGCACCTAGTCGCTGGGGCTGGGCTCTGGATGTGACTGAGTGGGCATGTAGGAGAGTGTGGAAAACTCATTCCAGCTCTCCTCATTCAGGCACGTGGAGTGGGAAGCAAGAGGGGGGAGATGCTGATTTTCCACCCAGCAGAAGGGAGCCCGGTCGGCTCAGTCTCTGGGGCCGGGTTCTGATTTCAGAACTGTGTCTCGACTTCTTTTTGCAGCAGTAACAGAGCAGGTGCCCTTGATTTGGAGGCTTGCGGCCAAAAGCATAATAAAGCCTCTGTTTACCGGGAGCTTGCTGTGTGCCAGGCGCTCAGGTGAAGACTTTGCATCCATCACCTCATTCAACTCGAATTCTTCCAAGGGCCTTGTGAGGTAGAAATTGTTATTACCTTTGTTTATCAAATGAAGAAACTAGGCTTAGAGAGAGTAAGTCAAATATCTAAGCTCACGTAGCAGTGGGCTAACATTTAAAGCCCGGTGGTCTGATCCCGCAGCCTCCAGTTTTCGTGCTAGCAATGCTGCGCGTGCGTAGTAGAGGACACTGCACACAGCCTGGAGCGCAGTCTGGCTCTGCCAGGCCGAGGTACAGCTAATAATAGTAATCCCTAACACTCAAGTCTCTAATCAAGATTTTAAAAGTAGCAACCAATGCCAGAATAAAAAACATGGTTACAAGGAAGTAAGGTCCTATGCATTTCTTCAAGAAACATACAAGCATTTACTATGTGCCAGGAGAATGCATATACTTTGCTGCCCCGCATAGAGATAGTCCCTGCTCTCTTGGGGCTTATGGTCGTTTGATGTCTGAGGAAGTTAAAGTTGAGAGATTCTGTATAATCTGTCCTGTTCCGTCCAGCCTGGCAGTAGCAGAGCGGGCATTGAAATCCCACCACGAGACCCCTCAGACACCAACTGCCCCTGCCCAAGGGAAAGGTATCTGATTTCAGTGGCTGCCTTTATTATATTTTCTTTCCCCTGATCTATTCAAATAATTATTCAATAAGTTGCCAAAGATTTGGATCAGTATGAGTTACATAGAGTAGGATTTCTTGACAGCAGCACCACTGAGAGTTTGGGCTGGATAAGTCCTTGCCGTGGGCACTGCCCTGTGCGTGTAGGATGTTCAGCGGCATCTCTGGCCTCTACCCACTAGAAGGTAGTAGCTACTGTGACAACCCAAAATGTCTCCAGATGTTGTCAAATGTCCCCATGGAGGCGAAATTTCCCGTGGCTGAAAACTACTGGAATTGAGTGACGAAAAAATTAAAATGAAACACCCACAAAAAGTGTTCTTTGCCACTATAGTGTTGCGTGCACGGGACTCACATCATATCAGAGGTCAGCGCCTCAAAACCTCTCTTTGGAAACTACGCCCGTCATGTCCTCGGGTGAGTTCGAGGTTAATCGACGGGCTTAGTACAGGGACCATGTATGAACAATGCGTCTCCTTCAGCACTAGAGTTACTCTCAGTGGGGACAGGTGCTCGCACAGTGGGAGGCAAGGAGCCAAGGGGGTGGCAGTTCCGTGGCTCCCACGTTGTGCTAACTGAGGCCTCCATCCATGGCAAGGAGTGACAGTGGGCGTCACCGGCTACTACGACTTAACGTGGGGTCCACGCACCAGCAGCCACTGCATCACCTGGGAGCTTGCTAGAAAATGCAAGACTCGGGCTCTGCCTCAGCCCCACGAAATCACAATATGCAACTTGATAAGGTTTCCAGGTGGCTTGTTTCCTCTTCAGTGATTGAGACGTAGCAGTGTATGGCACTGAGGTGTACTTGAAGAATTTAGAACTAGCCTGTGCATTTAAATGGTTCTCTCTCACTCACTCTTACTTCGGTTGACTGTGCATATGTAAGTATGTGGATAAGTGTGTTCCACTCGTTTGCTTAGCTGCTATAGGAATGTGGTTTGTGTAGTTTAGAAGCACCTGGACCTTGTTGTCAGGCAGAACTGCTGAAGGTGGAGCTGAGGTTTGGGAGTGAAGGTTGTGCTGTGTGTGTGGGTGTGTTTCTGGTACATGTTCTCTTATAAGTTTTAAGCGATGAGCCTACTTTCTGTGATTCTGTCCCTCTCACACCCCTTTCCCCCAGTGAATGTGTGAGAAAATCTGCCCCTATCAACTGTTAGAAATGAGGCCTTAGAGAAGCCACCTGACTTCTCTGACACAAAGGTCTTCTGCTTCACGGGCATGGAAAAGGACTTAAGGAGTAGATGACTTTGGAAGAGTTTCATAAACAGAGACTTCCTGTACAATTATAGGTTGTTATTTGTGATCATTGTACCAGTGAAGCATCAGAAAGGTTACCGCAGGTTATTTTCTCTGCAGCTCAAATGCCCTACCTGTGCTGCCCCCTGCTGGTTAAGGCTTAAATTAATTTTTTGTGGGAGTCAAGAAAGGAGAACCCAGCATTTGAAGACCTTTGAAGTCTATACCCTGTCCCTCATCCCTGTGAAAGGAACCCCTGGCACAGGATTGGCCAAAATTTTGCCTAATCAGAATCACCTGGGAAGTATGTAAAACAGGGTCCCTCTTTCCAGAGGCTTTGACGATTCACTGGATAGGGCAAGGTGTGGGACTGAATTTTGATAAATATGTCCGAGTCGGAAGTGCAGCCAGATGTGCAGCTGGGTTTCTCATCTTGTCTGTAGTGTGTTTCTCAAAGTGTGATTCTAGAACCATCTCCTGAGTCACCGACCGGTGTAGAGTGGGCTACAACAGCGGGACCGTGAGTGACGTGAGGAAGGTGTCAGTGCCTCTGGGCTGTTTATCGGACAGGGCACACAGGACTCCTAGGTGCAGATCTGGGGACACCTTTTCCAGGTGGACATGGCCAAAGCCTCCAGGAACACGGTCAGCGTAGTGTGGGGACTCAGCTATGTCATGCAAGGTCCAGGGGAAGGGACTGAAAGAGGAAATTTTTCATTCGCTGAAGGTCATCCTCTGAAATTTATCAATAACAACATTCAGGAAAACAAGACAGAGCCGCTTATATTTCCCTCATCACTAAAATAGATCCATTAGTCTGTGAAGACAAAAATCATAATGATGAAAGTAACTGAGAATATAACTTCATTCTTCCTTTCTAAGTAAATAGCTTTCAAAACTGCCGTCTGCCGGAGACGCCAGCCGGTTGAAGAGCAAGAGGAGAGGAATGCAGTCAGGGTGCTCTCGGTCTGAGGCAACGGGATGGAATCTTCCTGATCCTCTCCAAGGACAGGTGGGTCTGGTTTTACTCCGAGGCGTTTCCTTGCATGCTTTCTGGTTGGAGCTGAGATTTGATCTCTGCCACGACCTCCAGGCACACGGTGCTCACTGGGGCACCCCTTCCTCCAGCCCTGCACGCCCTGCA
>PVJI01018690.1:0-32759 GCA_004026765.1 Micronycteris hirsuta | reverse complement strand
AGGGAAGACAAATCTAGGGAAAAGGCTAATGTAAAAGGCCAAAGGTGAGCAAAAATGGAATTTAGGTAGGTTTTTGAAGTACTGCTTCAAACTGAGAAAGTGAGAGAAAATTCACAAAATATAAAGATAGGCAAACTCTTTAATCATTTTCTCTGAAAATCAGCAATGCTGGAAATTACACCTAAAATAGGTACTAGCAACTTTAAAATAACATTATGTAAATGTCAGCTTCTGCTCTCTAGGAAATAAAAGCACATGGGTAATTTTCTAGTTGAACATTTCATGAGATTCATCTAACCTCACAAAACTGGCAGCTAATAAAGTTCAAACTGTGATGGTGAAGTGGGTATCAGCTTACACAAAATGGGGATGTGGAGTCAACTGGTTTTATTACAAAATATAGCTTTTCATTCTATATATTTCTTTAAATCCAGAATGATTTTCTCAATCCAGAACAGCTTATGTTATAACAACATTTCATTAGGCAGAGAAGAGAAAGTATCCAATAAGTAAACTTGGACAGAAATAATGCAGAAATAATTCTTAAGTCCACCATGATGACTGTGCCCATCTATTTTACCCATTCATTTCAGAAGCCTCTTTAAGTAGTAAATAACACTTTATATAAGTTCTTTTTAAAAAGTATTTTATTGTATTTTTCCATCATCATTTATTTCCCTAATTGGCAATGGAAGCAATCATACTTAATGCAAAAGTTTGAAACATCCTTAATATGAACCTGAGCTCCCTGAAATATTTTGAAACTAGCTCAAGTTATCCTTGCATCCTTGCAGGATGTGCATATTGTGAGCATTCTAATTCAAAGAATAAAGCATCTTTCAATAAAATGATATAAGTAAGAATTTTAAAACAAAAATAATCTTTCTTATTATACAAAGTCAAGAGCAAAAAATCTATCTTTAGGGTAACTACAATAGCAAAAGCATTAGTCTATGTTTTTCAAGTGTATTACATTTATCCTACATGGTTACAGAGCACAGCAGATATTCAGTCACCAGAAGAATGAACGTGACAACACATTTTGAAGTGACTGCACCTTAAAAAAGAACAAAGACAAACCCAAACATCTATTAACACACATTTAGCAGTAGAATATGACCTCTTTAAAAGCATCGCAATTAAATGCTTTTCAAATCATTCTCTTTTAAAATAATGCTTTAAAATACTATTTTAGACACACTGGAGAGTGTTTCAAATTAAAGTAGTGTATGGTTCACTAAAATACAGAGAAATTCTTTCTTTACCTTTTTGCCCCTCCCCCAACTTCCTCCCAAACTGCCACTAGGGGTCAGTATAAAGACACAGTTCCTCTCACTGATAGAAGGGAGAATGGAACTGAAACCCTTACCAGTGAAAAACCTTACACAGTAAAGACAACAACTATACAACTGTAGCATTATTAAATCTAACTGATACATCAAGTCTATAACATGAGTTTGCACTTTTCATAAGACTATTTTTGTAAATTTTTGTGTATTATTTCTATAGTCAATGTTTCTTTAATAAAAAAAATTGTAAGTGACAAGATTACTTATTCTAAGTGAATCTGTGCCTATTGGCCAAGATGTATGATCTGAAAGAGACTTAAAAATTTAATTTCAGGGTAGGGGATAGGTGGAGGTGGGCAAGGAGAGACTTTGCTTGAGGCGATGGGTGTGCCATACAGTGTGCAGATGTTTCATCGAGTTGTACACTTGAAATCTGTGTGGTTTTATGAACCAATGTCACCCCAGTAATAAAAAAATTTATTTTCAAAGAGTTATAGTGCACCTCTCTAGCCATCTAAAAAGTATATGAGGTCTGTCTAGAAAGTATACAGCCAAGTACTATGAAAAATAGAGACATTTATTGAAGAAGATATAAGATACAAGAAACATTGTACATAGGACGATGACTCCTCAGTCCCCTTCAAAGTAGGCATCTTGGGACCTCACATGGTTTTTCCAATCGCCATCAGCAGCCTTGTCATATATTTCTGAACCTCATCGATATTCTGAAATCTCTTCCTTCTCCAAGGTAATTTTAGTTTTGGGAAATGCCAGAAGTCATAGTGTGCCAAATCTGGGCTGTAGGGGGGCTAAGTCACCTGGGTAATTTGCTGTTTTACAAAAAAACTCTGCATGAGATATGAAGCATGAGCGGGCACATTATCCTGATGAAGCTGCCAATCACCAGTTGCCCATAGTTGCGGCCTTCTGAATCATTCAAATAGTTTCTGAAGAGGAATGTTCAAGCATAACTCAAAATTTAATGCAGATTCATTGCTCTACTCACTGTCATTTTGAATGGCACAGCCACACAGTACACATGCTCACTCAACAGCATATGCTGTCTCCACTGACTAGTACAGTGAAGTCGTCACTGTTCACACATGCACATTCCAGTCCACTCTCCTTGGATCCCAGGATACTTTGATGTTGTACAAACCATTCTCATTATATTAACAATGGTTGGACTTTTTCCACAAAGACCTCACATATCTCATCTCTTCCTCTAGAGGAGTGAAGTAGGGAAGTAAAACTTGCAGTATTTTGCCAACTTTAGAGAGGTAGGTTTTTTCCTTCAAAATGACTACAAATTCACTATACTACAGTGCTAAGTGCACAATAAAATATAGGTAATTCTAAGGAATACAATTATTCTACACTTAAATCTACAGAATGAAAGAAATAAAAATAAACAGTAAAAATAAATAGATATATGACTTTCCTTCAACTCTATTAAATAGGGTAGGAATGAAAAATAAACAAACAAAGAAGCACAAAATCCTTGAAAAGTGCGTTCTGTGCACAATGAAGAGATTGAACGTTCTGAGACATCACTTAAGGCCAGGCCCTACCCTGACGATACTGAGAGGTCTTACAGGGTTTGGGTTGCTGTGAATAAGTAAGTGCTGCCTTTTCTTGAAGTACTTGCTGTGTGCAGCTCTGTATGTACATGCCTTTTAAATACTTTCTCTACAAATTGCACGGCTTTCTTAGGCATGGTGCTCCATGAATAATTCTAGTAGGTATTAAAATTACTCAGTTAAAGCTTTGTTTTTGTTAGTGAAGAGAAACGTTAACACTGATAATATAAAATGACAGGTCATCTGTATATAATGAAGACGTTCAAAAAAGTTCCTAAAGCTCACAAATGCACATCCATATAGTTGGGGGTATTCTATCTCTTTCTGGTGTCCTTCTGGGCTACACTTCTTACTGACCCCCACTCTCTTTGTTGTGGTCCTGACCTCACGTCACACAGTAGCAGGACCGTCCCCAGAGAGAAGCTGTGTCTTTGCTGCTGTGGAGGCCAGCAGGGACCCAGCAGTCAATCACGTTTTCCTAAGTAACCACCATATATGCTGCCATCAGAACTCCACTGAGTCACTGTTGTTACGGGAAGTCAAGAAGGGGCACAAAAATTAAAAATACAAGAAAACTAGCCCTGGCTGGTGTGGCTCAGTGGATTGAGCGTGGGCTGGGAACCAGGCGGTCCCGGTTCGATTCCCAGTCAGGGCATATGCCTGGGTTGCAGGCCAGGTCCCCATGAGGACCATGTGAGAGGCAACCATACATTGCTGTTTCTCTCCCTCTCTTTCTCCCTCCCTTCCCCTCTCTCTAAAAATAAATAAAAATAAAAAAATCTAAAAAAAAAAAATACAAGAAAACTGAGATAAGAAGACTCTAATGTTTAGGAAAATCATCATTTTTTTCATGGAGATAACATGGAATAAGGACAAAGAATAGGAGTTAGTATGATATGTGTGTAAGCAATAGACTTGATTATGTATTTTCTGTAGCAAAACTGCAGTTTTGACTTATCTATAGGTATTAAAAGAATTATAGTTATTAGTTTTTATATTTTTATTATATTCATTGTGTTTTATTTCCTAAAATCACTATATCTTTTGAAAAACATCTAGTCAATAATCATATTTTGTAATCTTTTCATAGTTACCAATAGCCAAAATTTAGTTAGTGTTGGCAAAGGGAAATGAAAAAGATTGACCCCATTTTATTCTTGGGATTAACTTAAAAACTCAATTCTGATCAGATCCAATAGATGGCAGTGATGTTAAAAATTAATAGTTTAACATATTATTATAATATATAGGATCTACCCCTGAGAACAATGTCAACCAAGAATAATTCTCTCAGTACTGCATAAATATTGTAAAACTTTGATATGATGAATTAGATAGAAGAGTACAGGTAAGTATAACATGAAATTTAGCTAAAAATATCATTCCTCTTAAAAATTAACTCTTTCCTTTCCAAAAATATTACACATTGAGAATTATCAAAAAGATTAGCAATGAATCAGGAAAGGATGGATAATGGTGTCCAAATTAACTGAATGGATTACACTTTTATGTAAAATTAATTACTGCTCTTGGTTTCCATTTTCATTTTTATCTATTTCTTTATATCAGATTTGTTTTAACCTTCTCAATTTTTATTTATTCACTTAAAAATAATTTTACTTTTCTTTCTCCTGCTATAACTTTAAATAAATTAATCTGGTTGTTTTTGTCCTGTTTTCCTATGTCTTCAATTAGATGGTTTTATTATTATTCTTTGCTTTTTCACATTTTTATCCATTTTAAGTGATCTTTACTTTGCAGATAACAAACAATAAAAAGTATAAATAGCAGAATAGCCAAGTGCTGGAAACAGCCTAAGTGCCCATCAGTAAACGAGTGGATCAAAAGACTGCAGTACATTTACACAATGGAATACTATGCAGCAGAAAGAAAGAAGGAACTCCTACCCTTTGCAACAGCATGGATGGAACTAGAGAGTATTATGCTAAGTGAAATAAGGCAGGCAGTGAAAGACAAATACCATATGATCTCACTTAAAGGTGGAACCTAATCAACAAAACAAAAAGCAAGCAAAATAGAATCAGAGACATGGAAACAAAGAATTAACTGACAGTGACCAGAGTGGAGGGGGCAGGGAGATAACAGGGGGAAAGAAGGGGAACGATCAAGTCAAAGAACATGTATAAAGGACCCATGGACAAAGACAATGGGGGTAAAGGGAGGACTGAATTTGGGAGGTGGGGAGGTAGGGGTAGAGTAATGGGGGGAAAATAGGGACAACTGTAAATTGAACAAAAATTTGAATATTTAAAGAAAAAAGATTCCCTTAGTTCTCAGGCCTCTGGACTTGAACTGAATTACACCACCATCTTTCTTCATTCTTCAGATTGCAGATGGCAGGTCCTGGGACTTCTCAAACATCGTAATCAAATGAGGCAAAATCTCTTTCTTCCTCTCTCTTTCTTTCTTTCCCTTTCTTTCTTTCTTTCTTTCTTTTTTCCTTTCTTTCTCCTTCCTTCCTTCTTTCCTTCTTTCCTTCCTTCCTTTTTAATCTGTGTATCTCCTATTCATTTTCTTTCTCTAGAGAACACTGACTAATACATGTATCAACTGAGATAGATATAGGGAAGAAAAAGAATTATTTTATTTATTTATAAAAGTTGTCTTCAAGAAATTCTTGCTGCTTTGTTAGGCAATCTTATCTTCTATAGAAGAAATAACACAGACTTTGGAGTCCAACTGACTTGGGTTTAACTTCCAGCTCAGCTATTTTAATAAATACTTGTGCCCAGAAAAATTAGGTAACCTTGCAGAGCCCAACTTTCTTCATGAGTTGATGAATTATCTTGATAATTTTATTTTTCAATGAATATAGGTCACACACCACAGTGCTTGGAATACAGAGAACACTCCTTTCCAACCTTTCTGCATAGTATTTACCCATAATGTGTTACTTTAAATTGACTTTTTAAACGTTTCTAGATTTATCTAATGTTTATGTCTATTTAAAATGGATCTTGTAGAAAAATGGATCTTGCAAGATTTTTCTAAATTTATCAAATGTTGTTATATGTTATCTTTAAGATTTCCATCATTACCCAGTTTTATTTGTACTGGAAGCTTTCACAAGAGTTAACCTCTTACATGAATTAAATGACCTGCTCATTTTCCAAACAAGCCCAGAAATAGTGGAGATTTTGGAACAGTCATGTGTCACTTCATGACGGGGATACATTCTGAGGAAAGTGTTGTTTGGCAGTTTTGCCACGGTGTGAACACCGCAGAACGCACTCACATAGTAGGGATGATATCATCGCTGCGCAGCTGGACTGTGCGGTCTAGCCTATTGCCGCTGCTCGGCTACAAACCCGTACGCATGTCACTGTAATGAATGCTGTGGCCAATTGAAAGTATGTGTGTATCTAAATGGTATGTGTGTAGCTAAACACATCTAAACCTAGAAAGGATACAGTGAAAATATGGCATACAGTACTTTTACGTGACTGCCATCACCACAAACATGTGAGTAACATGTTGTCCCTATGAATTTACAATGGCTATGATGTCACTAGGTGATAGGAATTCTTCCACTCCATTATAATCTGTGAGGACTGCCACGTGGTTGGGTGGTTGTTTCCATCCTTACGTGGTACATGACTGTATCTTTGGAAAACAGGCCTATCTGATGACTTGTTTTCATAAGGGTTTCTGAAGCTTCATAAAGGTTTTATCCCAAGACAGACCATCTGAAAGAAAATGTAAACTTCCTTGGAAGCCAAAATATTAGTGTTGAGTGAGTGTCTCTGTACTTACTTTGCATTAGCGGGATTTCAAGTGGTCAGATTACCCAGGGCCAGGGCCGCGGCTTCCTTAACCTCTTCGTTGTCACTTTCTAGCAATTGAACTAACTGTGGAACCGTACAGAAAAAAGAAAGGTAAAGTGTAACTTACAACATCCACATCACCTAGAACACGGAAACCTAAAAATGTACAAAATGGTTTTTCTGGTTTGCTTACCCTGATGATTTAAAAGTTCTTTGCTGCCGGAATCGTCACACATGCTGAGATAGTGAGGGAAGCAGCAATTTCAGTCCCATCGCTCTCAGAACCTTAAAGGACTACAAGGCATGTTTCAACCTCTTGTTCATGAGAAACTTTTCTGTTTTCAGCTTTCACAAGCCAAAAAAAAAAAATTAGAATTTTGCTGCAAACACTGTCCGAACTATGATAGGAATTCAAACTATTTGCTAGTTTTAGTCACAGAGTCTAAACTACACAAAGAATATCTATTTAACTTTTAGTTCGCAGAGGTTATGCAAAACAAGTCAGGGATATTGCTCTTCTTTCTGTTCCCTTAAATGATATCAACACTATGGCAAAGAAAATTCTATAACAAGAACGAGGGGAGTTTTAGGTTTAGCAAGAACTTACTTAACAACAGCCAGGGGCCTGGCCCGGTGCTGTGCTCACACGTGCCCTCTTCTCACCACGGACAGACACACACCTGTTCGTTTGACGTTTACTTGAAACGCAAAGCCAAGATTTGAAGAATAACTAAGACCTATCAACTTGTGAGCTGGAGAAAGTAAAAATGATTAATAAACTGTGATTCCATAGTTTATAAGTTTATATAAAAATCATAATCATCTTCTACCTTAAGTTACAATGCATGGTGACATATCAAAAATTAAAATAATTATTTAATTGCTAATTTATCATAAACATAATCTAAACATATATTAGCACAGTTTTATTATTTGAAAACAAGTAAATTTATGACTTTAAGCACATACCATAATAATTCACACCTCATTATAAAACACTAAATTAAAAGCCAAAGTATTTTTAAGGTTCTTTTCATTCCCTAATGTTTTTCTCTTGATTTCAAAGATTTTACTTATTTTTATTTTTTACACAGAGGAGAAGAGAGGGAGAGAAACATTGGAGTGAGAGAGAAACATCGATCTGTTGCCTCTCACTCCATCCGCGGACAAACTCGAAACCCAGGCACATGCCCAACCAGGAAGTGAGCCAGGGGCCCTTCGCCCTGCACTGTGATGCCCGGCTCACTGGGCCACACTGGTGGGGGCTCATTTGATTTTTTAAATAAATGACAATCTTATATCTATACTAAAGCAAATATTGCTTCAACTAAATTAGAATATTAAAAACATTTTTTGTTTTGTGTTCTATAGTTAATTCTAAATAAGTTATGATTTGTTAAAAAACATATACTAGAAAATATATATTAAACCAAATTCTGTTTTAATGCCATAAGAAGTACCAGAAACTACTTTGAAAAGAAACAGTTTCCTTCACTAAACTTTGCCATTGGTTTGACTCTCCATTAACTTTTATAAAGTCAATGTATATGATTAAAATAGAAGAATGTGTGATATATGCTATAAGAATGTTGATATATGAGAAGAATATTCTGTTAAAATAAGAATCTGCAAAAATGCTGATACTAATTGAGATTATAACATCTACATGTGGAACTAATTAATGACGTATGTATTTTGATCAATTGTGTTTTTCAGAAATACTTTTAGAAATGACGGCAACTAGGTTTTCATTTTTAAATTAATGTATTATTTGTCTTCTTTCAACAATACATTTAAATCGCCCCTTTCACGGTCATAGTATCACATTCAGATGCTACCAAATTTGCAGATGCTTTGGGTTTGACTTGTCTGACACGTGGGTGTCTGCTGAGCAGTCTGTCCACAACTGGCACGAGCAAAATTACCAACACTTCTGTTCATTTGTCTTAAAACAATCAGGAAGCATGTCCTCTAATCCTATCATTTTAATCCCTTGCTCCTTTTATTTAAAATGAGAATTCAGGCCCTGACCAGTGTGGCTCAGTTGGTTGAGTATTGTCCTGCAAGATGAAAGGTCATCGGTTTGATTCCTGGTCAGGACACATGCCTGGGTTGAGAATTCCGTGCCAGTTGGGGTGTGTACAAGAGGCAACTGATCGATGTTTCTCTCTCACATGGATGTTTCTCTCCCTCTATTTCTTCCTCTCATCCCCTTTCTCTAAAAAATAAATAAATAAAATTAAAACAAGTTAAAATAAAATTAGAATGCAGGCAGGCCATAATGGTTTCATTAGAACGCTGCAATTAATATATACTTAAATCTCAACTATGTGACTTATAAAATGTTTTAAAATATATGCAGTCCTTATTAGTTTTTCTTTTTTTCTTTTCTAAAAATATATTTAAAATTTAAATAAATAGGATCTATACATATACAAATGCACACACACATAATGTTTATATATACAAACACACATGCACAACTATGCTGTTTTATACACTGCATTTCTTATTAGTTTTTCTGAATAAACAAGATCTGAAATTTTCCCAGAGTCTCTGAACTAAATTGCTTATATTTGTAATTAAGACTTCCCTGTTGGCTCTAAGTCAACCACACTAAACAGAGCACCCTGAGTGCGGATTCTATCAGGAAAATCAGCCAGAAAAATTAATTTGAAAAGACTAAGTCTGGAGTATGTAATCGTTGCATTAACAAATAGTATATATGCAATTATTGGGAAAAACTTAAAATAATTTAAATGCTGTGGGCAGTTAGTTCCTCAACCGTGCCGACAGTGTTATCAGAATCCAGCTGTGCTCACAAACCTCAAAGGTGCCGACTGCAACTCGGCTACCACAGGTTTAAAGGATGTATTAACATAGTAGCCAAGTATCTTCATTGAATCGCTACACTGAGAAGTGAAGTATTTACATTTTAATTATGCAGATAATAAAGATGGCAAGGTAATTCTGCTATTAATAGAGGAACGTCCTTTTGAAATTACATTTGTTCAGTATCACTAAAATATAAAGCATAAGCTTTTGTAATGGAAGACATCTCATCTGTATGTGATGATGCTTTTCGTCACCTCTTCTCAGAAGTCGCTATCGTGCCACCTCTGCTCCCGCTGAGAGGTTAATGCCAGTTCAGTAACCTCCTGGCCACGTGGTCATTAGCTCCCTCCTCCCCCGATGCCAGGTCAAAGGCATGCCGATTTGGGCTCTCCGTGGTTAAAATGCATGGTAAAAATTTTCTCAATAAACAAAATGTAAAGAATGTGTGTTACATGTTAGTTTCAATTGTGTTTTTAAAATGCAATGAGAATGCATTACAGATCCTACAAAAATTTTTTTGATGATGAGTGGAAAGTAAAAAAAAATGTTATAAATGAACACTGATGGGTACATTGTTCTTAACAAAAGTATAAGGAGCAATATTTGTTAAAACCTAGTTAAGAACGGAGTTTTCTAACTGGAAAATTATTTTAAAACTCTTTCATGATTATTTACTTTCAATACAGAAATGTGAGAAGATAACTTTGTTAACCCTTGTACGCTTTTAGAGTTTATCATTGTTACTAATATCAAATAAGCCATGTCTAGAATAAAATAAGGCATGTGCCGGACCTGGCTGGGTCTGGCGAGAGAGGCCAAGGCAGGCCGTGGCCAACGTAACCAGGGGGCACAGGACACAGGGAGCACCTGGAAGCACGGCCCAGTCTGGCACGGAGGCAGGAAGGTAGGGTGGTCATTGTGGGTGTGGCCGGGTAAACAGTGTAGAGAGGTAAGTAAACCAACAAAAAGAGAAGAGAAGAATCAGGTAAATGAGGAAGATGCCAGTCCATCCTGTTGCACTGGCCCTGGGGAGGAGGATCGGTTCTGTGCTAGCACTGTGTCCTGAACAGAGTGGGCAGCCCCACCCTCAAATGTGATGGTCAAGGCAGTTCAGAGTCCTTAGGGGTATTTTCCTTCCACAGAAGCTGTGAATGAAGAGGTACTCTCACACCCCCCTGACCTGCCAATCAGCAGAGGGCCCACTCTTTGGGATATGTGGACAGAAAATCTTAAATCTTTGTGGAATCATCTCTTTCTAGAGGCTCCAAGAATCAGGCTGCCAGACCAGACGATGAGAAAATTAAACCCTCTGTGCACCCACTGGATTTACACATTCATTGGACTCACTTTTCCAGTGTTTGTACAGTGAGTCAACAAAGATAGAAACAATTTAGGAAGGAAGGAGACTATGCTAGAAAGGATAGAGAAATGTTTCCAGTTGTAACTAAATTATAAAGTGTAAACTTTTACAGTAAACAGATGAAAACTGCAAGACAAAGGTGACAGGTCTCTACTATCGTGCACGTGGGCAGTTGGTGGAGTGATGTTAGGGTAGCTGTAAATCTGGTCCCGTCTGGAAAATGGGGGTTCTGCAAAGCAATGAAAGTTAACGTTTGTCTTGTGGTTGGCTGGTATTCTAAAGTATCAGGTCAAACTACCCAAGATCATGTACAGGGCATTGTGCGTGAACTGACGTGCACCACATATCCACTATAGACGAGCCAGATGAAAGCTATGGTATGAGGAAGCTGATAGCGTATTTAAAGCAGAATGGGGCGCACTAAAGTATAGCATGAGAAAATACATTGTAAAGTTTCTTACAGGAAGGTAGAAAAGCCAGTTATTTTACTGAAACCTTCAATAGCAGTGGAATTAGTAAATGTGATGTTCCCTCTAAGCCTAGACATTTGAAGAACATGGATACCAAAAGGTCAAAACAAAATTTTCAAAATCAGAATCCAGACTAAGGACCTAAACCAGAGCAAATGTGTGCAAAAATCATGGTGGAGCATAAGTTACATGCTCCACCATATAACAATGGGGGGTATCTGAGCGAGAAGAAACAGATAACAAATGCCCATATAGTAGCACAAGGTGGAAGAATCTCTGATTCCAAGCTGGGCATCTAGACTTGATCCTGTTTACTCTAGCCCAAGTCCATGGATCCAGAAGGCATAGATGGGATTCTGGCAGCCTATGAACTCCCTGAAGGTAATTACAGGTAGATTGTCGAGCAAATGTGCAGTCAGGGTGGGGAAGCTCTTTCATCAGATTTTCAAAGACATTAAAGACCCCTCAAAAGTTGAATGTAAGTAATGTAGTTGGATGTGTTTGGAAGTTATCAGAAATATAGACAATAATTTGAAGACAAGTCAAAATTATTTGGGATTCATAAAGCAAATAAGGAGTCAGCTGAAACATTAAGCGCAACTCTCCTGTCTTGTCTTTTAACTCTGAGAGTTAAACTTGGGAAGGCAAGTTTAATGTTGAAATGATAGGCAGATGAGAGGTAGCAGGCAAAGGCAAGGGTTGGTCTGATGCTCAGGATCACCCTCAGGGAAGAGGGGTGTTAGGGAAGTCGAGGGGTGAAGTTTTCCCGTGGAACAGGCAATCAACAGTCTGGAATGCCACAACAAGATCAATAAAGAAAAACACTGAAAATGTATCTGTAGGGTTGGGGAGTTGGGAGGTCAATGTCAAATTCTACAAGGGCCGTTTGTGTAGGATGACGGATGCAGAAATCATAGATAGAGGAGGTTAGGGGATGGAGATAAGATGAAGAGGTGAAGTTATCTAAATTGACTAGTCTTTTGATTGAGAGGTTGATTAAGAAGAAAAGGAGAAAAAGAGGGTCCTAGAGCAGGGGCAAGAGAGGAAAACACAAATTTCCATTGACTGCCCGTCAATGAACAATTATGAGCCCCACAGAAGGTTCTAAATTTATATCAACTTCTTCCTACATAACCAGTGGGACCAGGAGAAAAATAGCACATCAGTGTTGCAATGCCACATTAGAGAGAAGCCTCATCATCATCCAAAACTGGACAAAGTACTCTACTGCCATCTCAACTGACGGGGAGAAGGGCAAAGGGCACCCCTAAAAGCCTTGTGTGTTGATTGAAACCAGGCCGAGGCAGAGCAGTCCTCATTCCGTGGTGAATAAAACATTAAAAACCAAAATTATGAAAGAGTGCCTAATAGGTATGGAAGAAAGAGAACAGAGATGGTCTAGGGATAATAATTGTTCCTGGAAGAAAATATTAAATAAAACAAAAATAATAATCAAAAGTATAAAAAAGTTATTACAGAAAAAATAGTTTCTTATGTTAGGAAAAATAAACAAAACATGATTCTGGAGATCAAAGGCTTTACTATCTTATAGGCAGAAAGAGAGAGTCTCAGACACATTTTGGCAAAATTTTCAAATTCATAGGATCAAAGATTTTCCCTAAATACAAAAAAAAAGCATCTCAAAAACAAGACAATGGAAATCAGGCTGGCCTTAGACCAGACACTACAAAAGCAGGGTTAATAGAAATATGAGAAGAAAATGTTATGGCAGAAGAATTCCAAACCCAGCTAAACCGTCAAATGCAGGATGGGGCAAGAGTAGGTTTTACAGCTGTGAGTGTGTGCAACATGATTTTTTATTGTATTATTATTTATTCATGATTGTATTATTTTCCATATGAACAACTATAAACCTATTTTCATCCCACCCTGTATGTTTAAAGGCAACAAACATTCACCAGTAAGGAAGGTCTCAAAAAATATCATACTCTTGATTATTCCTGAAAAAAATATTTTTAACAGAAAAAATGTACTCTGATTAATTGAGAAAATCAAACATAAAATCTTAAGAATGAGTATGTTTTATTATGAGAAATTCACAATGTATACTCAAAGAGATCTAATATGTACAGAACTCTAAATGGTAAACGTGGATGAGATGGAATGACAAAGTGATTCTCAGAAAATATAGGTTTGTATAGATTTTTGAGAGGAGAATCTATAACCCCCCATGTGAAATTTACAAATATTAGGGAAGGGAGGGAAAAAGAGAGGGAGAGAAACATTAATGTGTGGTTGCCTCTCACGTGGCCCCCACTAGGGACCTGGCCTGCAACCCAGGCATGTGCCCTGACTGGGAATCAAACCAGCGACCCTTTGGTTTGCAGCCCACACTCAATCCACTGAGCTATACGAGCCAGGGCGAAATTTACAAATATTAGGAAGAAAAAGAGTTATAAAGCAAAAATGATAAATATAATTATAGTGTTTATCTTTAAAATAACCATTACAAATTTTAAAATCTATGTAACGAATAGCAAAAAGAAAACAAAGGAGATAGCATAGGAAAATAAAAAGCAGAAAGCATAAAACCTGATGTCATCCCTGGCTGGTGTAGCTCAGTGGATTGAGCGCAGGCTGGGAACCAAAGGGTCCTGGTTCGATTCCCAGTCAGGGCACATGCCTGGGTTGCAGGCCAGGTCCCCAGTGAGGGCCATGTGAGGAGCAACCATACATTGCTGTTTCTCTCCCTCTCTGTCTCCCTCCCTTTCCCTCTCTCTAAAAATAAATAAATAAAATCTTAAAAAAAAAAAAAACCTGATGTCAGAAATAAGGCCAAATACAATAGTTGTAAAAATAAATCCAACAATGTTTTATCACCTCATCTGTGGATCCAGTGGTAGTGAGCGTTTCTCAATATCGCTAATTTCTGGGGACTTCACCATTTCTTGTTTGTTCCCTTAACCCTGCCTACCTATACTTGTAAAAGTAGTCTCTTTATTCACCTCTTTATTTAAATCATCTGGAGTTTACAGAATTGTTTTCTTTAAAGATCATGTTTGATAATACATAGCAATCTTAATATCAAATCAGAATTTAGAGCTAAAAAGCAGTAAGTGAAATTTTTTAAAAAATCAGTAGTGGATATAAAATAATATTAAATAAAGCAAATATAAAATTATAAGAGAAAATTAACAGAAATAACAGTGGGAAACTTCTAACATACCACTCTTCATCAGTGACAGATCAAAGTAAATAAAAAATAAAGACAAAGGACCGTACAATATAATTTATAAAGTAAAGCTAAAAGATAAATAGCAAACTCTACATTCTATGGGAAATACACCTTTTAGTCTATCCAACAAGTATTCATTCACTTATGTCATTCATTGTTATCCTTATTCTCTAGAATACTGTCTTGCATATAGCACGCATATAATAAATATTTGTTAAGTAGCAGGCAGAGAGTATACCTTTTCAAGGTTGCATAGAATACTTGGACACACTGATAATATAATAGGCCTCAATGAAAATGTAAAGCAAAACTTGCATTTTTCAAAACTACAAATCAAAAATTTTTTAATTTAAAAAATGTGTCTCTGTATCCTGGCTGAGAAGTAGAATCTGGGATTCACTGTAGGTCTTTCTCTCAAAGGATTGGTCCAATATGCTGATATGGACAAAAGTCTAACTAAAATACCCGTCTCATAGGACTAAAGTTGAAAATAATATAAAGCCATCTTTGTATTGTTTAATATTTATCTCAATTGTGGTAAATGTTTTTCAGATGTTGGTCATAATGCTTCTCATCGCACTTCCAGGAGGGCATTATGAACACAAGAAAGTCCAGAAAAGGGAAGAAAATGATTGCAGGATAACCTGAGAACATGATTATTGGTAGAGACTGAACACGGCAAGGATTCTTCAGTCTGCAAAAGAGGTTCTTGAAGGGAACATGAAAAAAATCACAAATCGCATAGATGAAATAAATTCCAATTTAGGGACAGTTGTAATAAAGCAACAATTTAAAAAATTCAGGTTTAGTAATTAGATTCTAAAATAGTCAGGAGATACAATTGGGAAGTAGACTATAGTAGATTCATAAAACATTAAGTGCCAGATGGGACTTAAAGATGATCTGGTCAAATTTTTGGGTTACAGATAAAGAATGGAGCCATAGCTGGTGTGGCTCAGTGATTAAGTGCCAGCCTACAAATTGAAGGGTCATGGTTCAATTTCCAGTCTAGGGCACATGCCTGGGTTGTGGACCAGGTACCCAGTTGGGGGCATGCAAGAGGCAACCACACATTGATACTTCTCTCCCTCTCTTTCTCCCTCCCTTTGCCTCTCTAAATAATAAATAAATAAAATCTTTAAAAAAAAAGAATGGATTTCAACAACTGGTGCCAGGTACATTGGATAGTCACATGCAAAAGAATGAAGCTGGATACCTACTTATACCATATACAAAAACAACTCAAAATAGATCAAAAACCTAAATATAAGAGCTAAAAACTATAAAACTATTAGAAGAAAACACAAGGGGAAAGCTTCATGTCAATGGATTTAATGCCATTAATGATTTCTTGGATTTGACACCCAAAGCACAGGTGAAAAAGGAAAAAATAAGATAAATTGGGCCACATCAAAGTAAAAAACTTTTGTGCATCAAAGGGCACAATCAACAGAGTGAAAAGCAACCTAAAGAATGGGAGGAAATATTTGCAAATTATATATCTGATAACAAGTTAATGTCAGAATATATAAAGATCTCCTGCGACGCAACAACAATAACAAAAATAGACCACCTGGTTAAAAAATGGGCAAAGAATTTGAAGAGACATTTCTCCAAAGAAGATATACAGATGGTCAATAAGCACAAGGAGAAGATGCTCAGCTTACTAGTCATTTTAGGGAAATGCAAACCAAACAGTGAAATAACCATTTCACCCCATTAGGACGGCTCTATCAAAAAATTGGCAGAAGGAGGTTGAAGAGGTTATTGGGGGATAAATGGTGGTGGAAGAGGACTTGACTTAGGGTAGTAAACACAATACAATACACAGGTGATGAATTATAGAATTGTGCATCTGAAACCTATATAATTTTATTAACCAATGTCACTTCAATAAATTCAATAAAAAAGAAAATATCAAAAGTAAGTGTTGCCCTGGCTGGTATAACTTAGTGGATTGAACGAGGGCTGTGAACCAAAGGGTCGCCTATTCGATTCCCAGTCAGGGCATATACCTGGGTTGTGGGCCAGGTCCCCAGTGGGGGCCATGTGAGAGGCAACCATACATTGCTGTTTCTCTCCCTCTCTTTCTCCCTTCCTTCCCCTCTCTCTAAAAAAATAAAGAAAATCTTAAAAAATAAGTGTTGGTGAGAAGTGGACAAACTGGAACCCACGTGCCCTGCTGATGGGAATGTAAAATAGTGTAGCCACTATGGAAAACAGTACGGCAATTCCTCAAAACGTTAAACATAGAATCACCACGTGCCCTAGCAATTCCATTTCGGATATACACCCCAAAGAATTGAAAGCAGGGACTTGAAGAGATACTTGTGCATCCATGTTCCTAACAGCGTCATTCACCGTAAACAGCCAGAAAGTGGAAGCCAACCAGATGTCCACGGACGGGTGACTGGATCAACAAGATGCGGTCTACACATGAAACAGAGTATGCTTCAGCCTTAGAAAGAAAGGACATTCTGACACATGCCGTAACATGGCTAGGCCTTGAGAACATCATACTAAGTAAAATAAGACAGTGAGAAAGGAAAATTGTTGTAGAATTCCACTTATATAAATACTTAGAATAGTCAAAATTATAGAGACAAAGAATGGTAGTTGCCGGGGACAGTGGGGCGTTACTGTTCAGTTTTGCAAGATGAAGAGAGTTCTGTGGATGAATGGTGGTAATGATAGCACAGCAATGTGAATTTACTAAGTGATTAAGTGAATTTACTTACAGTTACTTAAATGACTAAGATGATAAATTTCATATTATGTGTATTTTACCACAGTTTAAAAATAATAACATGGTGTGGTTATTATAGCCAAAAATAATAAGCCATGGTGTGGCTTAGCAGGTTGGGCACCAGTCTGCAAACCCAAAGGTTACCAGTTTGATTCCCGGTTGGGGCACGTCCCTGGGTTGCAGGGCAGGTGTCCATTTGGGGGCATGCAGGAGGCAACTGATTGATGTTCCTCTCATACATCAATGTTTCTCTCCTTCTCTTTCTCCTCCCTTCCCCTCTCTCTAGAATATAATAAAAATAAATCTTTAACAATAAAAGAATAAAACTTATTTCCTTTCCTTCAATCAAAACCTGCTTCTCTTCTTAAAGTTCCTGTTTCTGTGAGTGGCACCATTCTACTTCTTGCTTTCCAGGCCGGAAACCTGGCCTCGTCCTAGACATCACCTACTCCCTCCCCAATGCACGTAGTCCTTCAACAAGCAGTTATGGACCTTCCAGTGTGCCAAGCGCTGTGCTGGTGATTCTCCTTGTCTCTGAGTCCATCGCAAGCACCACGTCTCTGTTTCAGGACACCCTCACCTCTCACCTAGGTCACCCCAGCAATCCCCTTCCTGGTTTTTTTGGCTGCTCCTGCCCAGTTCCAATCTCTTCTCCTCTTTGCAACAAGAGTGCTCTTTCTTTAAAAAGTGAAAATCTGTAATGACCTCTCCTCTCTTTAAGTCAATTCAAGGCTCTTTGTTGCTATCAATATAAAGTTCAAAGTCTTTAACTTGGTTTACAATACTCATTAACATTTGACTTTTCATTACTTCTACAACCTTAACTCTCAGTTTTCTGCTGCATTCTATTCACTAACCGTTCTGAAAACTTTCAGTTCCGCAACTTACCCCGCTCTGCCCACCTGGCCTCTGCACACACGGTTCCCGCACCTTAGAGCACTGCTGATCCTCCCCCATTCCACCAGCGGCTCCTTCGCCCACCCGCTTTCCATTACTCACTCTAGGTTCTAGCCTGAGCAGATCCCCCCACCTCAGGAAGACTTGTGTGACCCAAGTCTGCATTGAGTGACCCTCCTGAGCGACCTTGTTTTTCCTTCATCACACTTAACACTGCGTTGCAGTTGCCTGTTTCCTTGCCTGTTCCGGCTTTGTTGACCCCAAGGGGTGGCTCAATAGTCATTAGTAAATAAGGTAATAAATAGGTCCAGAGAGGCTGTAGTTCACTCATAGCACCACACCGAGGTCAGTGCAGTGCCGGCAGCGGAATTAGTAGCAGAACTAAAATACCGGGAACTCTCCATGCAGTGCTCCTCCCACCACCGTGTCACAATGTGGGTGGCAGACTCATGAAACTCGCCACCCCAAGAGGGGCCGAGACAACCTCTGAACGGTCCAGCCACACTAATGCAAGGAGAAGTGGAGACACGTGAAAATTTTAGGAGGGACATCGTCCCTGTCTTCCCACTGCCCTGTCTTTGGGTCTCAAATAGCTGCAGTCTGTGGTAGATAGAACACAGAGCTGACCAGATATGATGAGGTCTAGCTCCACTGGACAGAATGCTGAATCAGCCAGCTTGTGCAGTATCAGAAACCTTAATTTTATAGCCTGTATTTAGATATGGCACATACAGTGTAACTTAGAAGTCCACTCTATATCAGCTATGTACTGGACAGTGAAATTTGGCTTACTGCATTAAAACTTTGTCTTGAAGAAATCCAGTATGGGTTGAAAAGGAAATGTTTCCTGAAATATACACATAGGCATGTATACAGATATGAGTATATATGTTTAGAACATAAATCACTTAAACTAGTCAAAATCGTTACCATTTATATGAGGAGTGATATGCAAAGGGGAAAATAAAGTCATATCTTTTACTAAATCATATACTCCAAATATACATAAATTAAAACTGTAATTTTACTGTCAGTACTTGTGATAAAACTAATCTCTCATATTTTACAGACTTATGTCAACCTAGCTTGCCACTGAAATGAAATTGTATCACATATACAGTTGGAGCATATTATTTCTCACAGCTCCATAGTATGGCACTGACTCCAGCTGGAGTTTGAAATGACTATGTAGATATCATCCCAAATGTGGATTTATTGACTCAGTGTTTTCAGGATCATAAGCAATGTGTACATTCTGCATAATTCCAAAAATCAAGAGAAATAAATGCTTAAAACTTAATTTAGGATTGAATCACTTGAAAAAGATAGTGTTATAATTAAATCATATTCAGTTTATTACATCCTTGACAAAGCAATTTCTAATTTAACTCACTGGAATTGAGATGAATTTTGGGTTTACATAGAAAGTATAGCACTATTCTCAAATGATCATTTAAAAACAAATACTCTCATGTTTGCTAGAACTAATCAAAATCAAGAATACAATATGCTTAGTCTATATAAATTGAGATATGCAATCATAAGCTGCTCTAGTAATTGCTTTTGCTGCATTCTTCTGAATATTAGGAACTGTAGAGTTTTCTGCAAATGCTAAGAGCTCCTTAAGAACGCTGTCTGTTGAATCAGCAACATAGTACCCATATCCACAAGGCAATTGGCTATCACTAAAAGTGCTTCTGTATGAAGGTCATTCAATTCCTAATAATAAAAGGAAACACAGCTTTAGAAAGTTTTACTAAAAAAATTTATACATTCCAGATTTACACACAGACTAAAGTCATTCAGTAGATAATGTAATCCATTTTGCTGGGACAGAAGCCCAAGGAAACAGTTCTGTTTATTAACATAACATCACTCTCTTTAACCATTTGCCCCATCTTTTCTCATTTCTGCTAGTCCAAAGTGTTTTGCAGATAAAAATAATTACTGAAAACTTCCAGCAATGGTATACAAGTGAAGGTGCTCATACAACCTTCCACTGACAATAATTTTAAAACCTGAAGAAAATATTTTTTGAAAAAGTAGACAGAAGAAAGTACATTTTTCTTAAAATGTCCAACTGGTAGAGGAAAGTATTATGAGTGTGTGGCTTTCTTGCCTGCAGAATCTCTCAATTCCTGTAGCAGTGGAAAACTGCAGCCTTTCCTGAGCTAGAAATTTAAGGTGAGGATCCTTAAAGTGAGAGAAACACAGAAAGGACACAGCATTGCTTCTGGTCAGTTCACTTTACTGCAAAAGAAGTGTGGCAGTGGGCCCATACTCACAGAGTTCACTGGCCTTACCCTGGCCCCCTGTCGTGGGGATTTCGTCCCTGCCGAAACCCATGGGTGACCACAACTTGATGTGTGAAAGAATCTCATACCGAGACACGCAGGGAAAGAGAGTCCAGAGCTACGGGACCAATTCCTCCATCTCAGGAAAAGGCCTTGTGGGTAGCCCAGCCAGGGTTTTTATTAGAGGCTTTAGGACATATTTACATTGGATTGATTATTCATGGGATTAAGCAGAACAGGGATAGGTTTACTCATTAGCAGAGCATTAGGATGTAAATTCAGGTCCGATGACAGACAGGACCAGGATAATATATTAAATAGGAGACAGCAAGCCAGAATCTCTTAAGATACATCTTTGCCAAATTCCCACTAGAGAGTTCCCATTCCACAGACATGATCCACACTTGCCCACACGGGAATCACACGGAGCTGTGCTCAAAACACGTAAATTCTCAGGACTGCATGTTTACACGCATGTAGAAAGCACTGCTACAGCCCCCCATCATCCTAAAGCAGCTGGCTTGATAGAATGGCCTTTTTACGATTCCATTACAGGGCTGACTAGGTGGCAATATCTTGTAGGTCCGGAGCCAGCTTCTCCAGGAGGCTATATAGGTTCTGAATCAGCATCTAATACATGGTGCTGTTTCTCCCACAGCCAGGGTTCATGGGCCCAGGTATCAAGGGGTGGCAATGGGAGTGACACCACTTATTATTACCTCTAGTGGCCCACTAACAAAATTTTTGCTTCTTATCTCCGTGACCTTATGCTCTGGTGATCTAGAGGTCTTAGTTCTAAAGAGAGAAGTGTGCCCACCAGGAGACACAGAAAGAAAAGATTGCCTCCTGGCCACTTTGGGCTCCTTATGCCTCTAAATTAACAGGCATAGGGAGTTTCTGTGCTGGCTAGGTGATTGCTTCCTACCACCATGGGGAATTGGACTGCTACACCCCACTAATGGTAAGAAAGAGTTTATCTAGAAAACAGGAGATCCCTTGGGTTGTCTCCTAGTATTGTCATGCCTTGAGATGAAAGTAGATGGAAAGCTACAGTAACCCAACCCAGACAGACTGCTAATGGCCAGACCCTTCAGGAATGACATTTGGGTCACTCCACCAGGCAAAGGACTAAGATGAGCTGAGGTACTTGCTGAGGGCAAAGGGCATATGGGAGGAGTATTGGCAGAAGGCAGCTCTTGATACCAACTAGACCACATGACCGGTTGTAGAAAAGAGGCTGTAATTGTCATGAATATTTCTTCCTTATTTTGTTATGACTATGTGTGTATATGCAGTATCTTTAATTTCTTCCTTTTCTTATTCCTTTACATAACATAAGAGGTATGACTTAATGAACTAGTATTTAAGCACTGTTAACTTTACCTCATATAGTATTTAAGTTATAGGATATCAAGGAGAAGAGTAAACATCATCCAAGGACTTTGCACCCTATTCTGGGAGAAGTGCCGGCGCATTTTCAGTCGTACACAGAGTGTCCGCATCATATTAGGCAGCAGTAGGACCTGCTGGAGTCCATTTGGAGATGAAGTGCGATTTGAGAAGATGTGTGTTGGTGCCAAACCGGCAGGAGCGCACCTGTGGTGGTTAATTTGTGCTTTAACTTGGCGAGGCCACAGTGTACAGATGTTTGACCAGGCATTATTCTAGATCTAAAAATTCAATTATTTAGGTGAAATTAATATTTAAATCAGTAGACGGAGTAAAGCAAGATTACCCTCCATAATGTGGGATATATTATTCTTCTTGCTTTACCCTAGAGAAAACTATGGCAGACCAAGATTAAAAAACTAATTCTACCCATTTCAGGAATTCATGAAGAAGATCATAAAGAATAATTTAAAGACCTTAAATCTTCTAAACCAGAAGATTTTAATTGAGGTATAATTGACATATTAACATTTTTATATTCATTTCAAGTGTATTACAAATATCACCACAGTAAGTCTAGTTAACATTCATCATCTTACAGTTACAAAATTTTTTTTCTTGTGATATCTTCTAAGATCTATTCTCTTAGCCACTTTCAAATATGCAACACAGCATTATTAACTTATAGTCACCATACTATACATTACATTCCCATGATATATTAATTTTATAACTGGAAATTTGTATCTTTTGAACCCCTTCATCCATTTTGTCCAACTCCCACCTCTGGCAATTGCCATTCTGTTTTCTGTATGAGCTTGGTTTTC
Organism: Micronycteris hirsuta; assembly: GCA_004026765.1. Lineage (NCBI taxonomy): Eukaryota > Metazoa > Chordata > Mammalia > Chiroptera > Phyllostomidae > Micronycteris > Micronycteris hirsuta. The sequence goes on along the minus strand of PVJI01018690.1, from coordinate 10,091 downwards.
TTGTTTTGTTTTTTTATAGAGTCCTAGTATAAGTGAGATCATACATATTTGTCTTTATCTGTCTGACTTATTTCACACAGCATAATACCCTCCAGTCCAATCATGTTGTTGCAAAAAGTAATGCTTCATTCTTACTTTATGGTTGAATAATATTCCATAGTATACATAAATATAATTATATATGTACATATAAAATTAACATAGTTGTATTTATATCTTTTTGAGTTAGTGTTTTCATTTTCTTTAGAGAAATACACAGAAGTGGAACTGTTGAGTCATATGGTAGTTCTATTTTTGATTTTTTGAGAAACCTTCCAGAAGATTTAAAAAATTATTTTATAATGGCCTTTATCATTAGTCTGATTTAATCATGCTGATAAACTATGTAGCGACAAGCAAATTAGTCCACTATACTTAGTACCATGCTTAAATATAATAAAATTTCATTTTAAAAAGTATTCTACAATTCACATTGAATAACAATATTTAAGAGAGATACATTTTCTAACAGACAGTTGAATAAATGTTATAAATACCTTAGTTTCCAGGATCTTATTGAGGTGATCCATTCCTTGATTGTCTCTTAGCATCGCTCGTGAACCCTTATCATTTGTAATAACATCTAAGGTTTTGAGAGCCAACAACTGAATAACTGGATATTCTGACTTCAAGAGCTCTAGTATAGAAGGGATTGCATTCGGTTTTTGAAGCGTAGTTCAACACTGAAAATCCTGCCATGAAATACAAATCATCAAATAAGCAATTTTTAGAGCAAAATATAGCCTCAAGAATGGAGAACTTCTATTTTCTAACAAAGAATATTCTAAGTTATAATTTTCAAATCTTTTATTCCAGAGTCCTTTCCAAAATAACTCACAAATAAAGGTAAGCAAACTCTCAATTGACAACACCAAAATATTCGTTTTAGCTATGCAGACATTGTCAATAATAGGAAATAAACATGATCTATGACTTTTGCAGTATCTATTGTTTATTATACAGCAGATTCTTATTTCTATAAATGGTGTTACAACAAAAGCTATGCATAATGCAATTCTTTTCACACTCTCTGTCCTGTTTAAAATAGTATTTGATAAAATGGAATGATGGCATCCATTCCTTATTATCTTCATTCAGATGGATTGTTTATGAAATGCTTCTATGCACGCAGTACTATTAGCAGGCCCTATGCATGGAAATGCATGTCAGGCTTAGTGTAGACACATGACCTTTATTTAAGACATTTACAATATCAAGGGGTCATTAGAGGCTAGACAAATTCCTCTGCACTGTGTGTCTGCAATTTCATGTGTGTGAGTTGGGGGGCAGGGGGAGGTTGGTTAGACTGAGCAATGGAGAAAATAGACAAAATGCCATGGAAATCTCCCAAATTCTGACATTTTAAATGAAAACATGGTAAATGTAAAATACTATTAAAGGTGGAAAAGGTCCCATTTCCATCTTAACTTTCCTCTATCTATCTTTCAACTGCTAATATTCAGCTTCTTGAATATTCAGAGATAAAAATTTTAGGTTTCTGTTTGTTTTCAGTTGAATTGTATCCTCCCAAAATATAGGTTGAAGTCTGAACCCTCAGTGCTTCAAAATGTGACCTTATTTGGAAACAGGGTCATTGCAGTAAGGTCATAGTGGAGTGGGGTGGGTACTCAGTGGTGTCCTCATAAAATTGGTGCCTCTATGAAAAGACAGAGAAATGACAGAGGGAGAGATTGCTGTGCTGCAGCTGCAAACCAAGTGATCCCAAGGAGTGATGGCCACCGTCAGAGGTGGAGCAGAGACGAGGAACAGTTCTACCCAGAGTCCCAGAGGGAGCATGGCCCTGCTGACGCCCTGGTGTTGGACTTCCAGCCTCCACAGCTGTGAGTGGAGAAACTCCTGTTGTTTGAAGCCACCCAGTTTGTGGTCCTAGGAAATTAATGCACTATTATTAACTAGTATTTATGTTGTGGAGAATAGTGAAGGTAAAGTCTTTTCATTTCTGCTCGATAAACAAAAAACTAGGGAAGTAGAGCTGTAAAGAGTTTTGGGATGTAAAACACAAACATGCTTGGAGGATTATTTTGGCCTGTTGGATAAGGGTAAGCCTTAAGTAAGCAGAGAAGAGAAACTAAGCTGAGCTGCTTCTTCAGGATGTCTTTTGTGGGGAGGATGAAGGATAAAACTACCCAGTGCCCAGCCAAGTGGCAAGGACTGCTAAGGCCAGGAATGCATGCTTTTGCTGCCATTGGCATGAGCCTACTGGTCTCTTTTCTATATTGTTCATCTAGACAGTTTGCCTCTCAATATACCCTTGCCCACCTTTGCTTCTTCACTGTCTCTTCCTTTCACACTCTGCTGCTGGCTACTTGCAGTGGTGTTTTTGTATTTTCAAATGACCTGAAGTTGATCATATGTGCATGGAAATTGTTCAGGAACCTGAGCAAGAAGAGAGGCATAGACGCTTGTCCATGGTGTCAGGGAGCTGAGCTGCTGAGGGTGTGAGGGTGCGAATGTTGGGTTGGGAGGTGGGGCAGTGGTAGGGGACAAGGACAGACAAGACAGATTGGGGAGCAGGTGGTCTGTGTCCATTACAAAAGAAAGCAGCACAGTGAGGTCACACCTTGCAATTGTGAACTATGAGTTCTGTTCAGCACACTCAGCTCACTAGGTTTCCCGCAGTACATAAGCCTGTTCCAAAATCTTGATACACGGACCAGGGCATATATTATATCCAATGTGCTTAGATCACAAGGTTAGATCAATAGATTACTGCCCAGGTTAACCCTAGTTCAATGTGAATATTGCTGTTTCAGAAGAAATACATTTTATCTAGAATAATCCCACCTCAATTTGTAACCCACTTTATTCTTTTAAAACTTAAATATGTTTCTAAAATGCCCTTTCATGGGAGACAAATACTTATAAAATGTGAAAACTGAAAAAAGCTTAACTAAACTTTTTTTATCTCTGAAAGATCACTACTAAACAGTACCAAAAAGAACTGATTAATCAAAACTGGTGAGTTTTAAGCTTTTTGTTTTTGTTTTTTAGTGGGAAAGCAAATTCTATAATCAGCTTTGGTCAGAACACATTTTTAGGAATGAATCTTACCTGGACCAAGTTGTAAACGCACTCAATAGAATTCTTCTTCACATCGGGGTCTGGGCTGCTAAGCAGCCTGATGAGAGGCTTTAACCCGCCGTGGTCAAGTACTTGCACTTTGCTGGTGTGCTCTGCAGACATGTTTGCTAGGCAAAGACTAGCGAACTCATGGGTAACTGCTTCTTCTGCATATCAAAAACAAATAACACAACCCTGCTAAATGCCTATTCAACCATTACTTTAAATCATGTCTTGAAAACCAAAGCTCTACAAATCTATCCTGGGAGGAGCCCACCTTGGTTGGAGAGATTTTAATGACAATTCACAATTGGTATTCCATAAACTATTTTCAATAAGCAGCTCAATCAAATGTGAAAAATATATAAGTTCTATTTTCTAAGATACATATAGAATGCCAATTTACCTTCTCAAGCAAGCTGATCAATGACAGAATTCATGACATCTCTCTTAACAATTTTTTAACATCATCTACAACAGAAGAAACAAAATATTAATGTTTACTAATAGCAATCATAATAATAATGGCCATGCCTGTTGATTAGTCCCATATGAGATATGTCCCATTATTATTTAATTTTACAAGGAAATTGAAGCTCATAACCCCACTGCAAGCAAATGGTGGGCCCGGTGCCACACCCAGGTCCCATGCCAGGCAGACTCTAGCCCCTGCTCCATGATCACTGAACTATTACACTACCTTCCAAAACACTAAAAAAAAATAAGCATAAATCTGCAAAATGTGCCTTGAACACATACCAAAAAATTTGTGTCCTACATTTGTTTATTTTGTAGTAGTAATTCTTTTGTTTTGTTGGGACAATGTTTTATATCTTGATTTCAAGAAAACTTATACAGAATACACATAAAAATGACCCTCAGCCTTGTTTGGATTGACACATCTTGCTGTTTTTTTTAAGATTTTATTTATTTATTTTTTAGAGAGAGTAGAAGGGAAAGAGAAATAGAGGGAGAGAAACATCGATGTGAGAGGAAAACATAGACCAGTTGCCTCTTGTGCACCCCCCACCAGGGACTGAACCTGCAACCCAGGCAATGTGCCCTGACTGGGATTCAAACTGACGACCTTTCTCTTTGTGGGACAACGCCCAACCAACTGAGCCACACCAGTCAGGGCAATACATCTTGTTTTCATTTTATTTTATTATCAAATATGCCAAAAATACTTGAAGGTAAATATCTTGATTTTTTTAAAGTTCACTTTTGTATCATTTATATGAGCATAATTAAGGCTAGACAGGTATGCCCCTGCTTCCTTTTTGCCGTCCTTAACCCTCCTTTCTGAGAAATAAAGCATAGCTGCTACTTCTAGTTTTGCAATTTTTCTTCTTGGTCAATTATCTTTGTTCATAAGCCAAAATTAGCATCATCAGAATTTTGGAAAATTTCACTTTGCGGCAGCTGAAGCAGATGGTTCCTGGATGAATTCTTCCTTATTAATTGATGGGTATTCTTGCCTTTTATTAGACACCTTTTCCTGTGGGATTCAGGAACGTGACCGTTCTTCAACTTAGCTGTTTCTGTTCAAAACAGCTAAGCCAGAGCCAGCAAAATTATAGCCAGCTGTATGGATGTGAATAGGCTTGAAGTACAAAAGAATTATCAAGCTTCTGAGAAGTGTTATTCTCGAGGTGGAAGGACATTATTTTATAGTTAAAACTCATTTATAATAAATGCATTACCTCCACATGTTAAGAAATAATAGCCTTTCACGATACTCAGATCCTTGCAAGTGTCCCAGTGGACTGTAGAAATGTCCACCCTCTGGAAGACTCTATTGGCATGCTCTTCTGAGTCCAGTGTGTATTGCTTGGAATGACTTTTGTGAAGGCCACACCAAAGTCTCCTGTTTTTACATGCTGGAAGAAAAATATTTCTGGGTTTTTAGATCTCTAAGTACGTTCCCCAGTTAGCACATAAAATAACCTCCCGTGTGGTTCAAAGTTTCTGCTGCACCACTGACCACGAGGTGAAGATTCACACTCTGTTCACGTACTCTCTGCTCCTCTTACTTCTCTGCAGGGAGGATCTGCTCCCCCAGGGAGAGCCCACCTTGTGGCATTGTGTGTGACACCATGCCTTGGTCTGCTCAAATGAGCTGAAAGTTGTCATCAGAGGATTCTCTGTGCCATGAAATTCCCTTCTAGATATGGGTTTGGCCCAAATCTGTTCAACAAGAGATCTTGTAGATCCACCCACTAAACCATTTCCTTATGGCTCAGTGGACAATGCAGATTCCATTGTAAACTGACGGCAACATCGATCAATTTCCTATTCTTCTTTTTGACATCAGATTATTCAAAGAACCTTTCTTTTCTTGAAGTTAATTCAGTAAAAATAATGGATAAGCTGCTATTTCCATCACTTTAAACACAATGTTGATCTCTGTCCCCCTCTTTCTCAATAGAGAATACTCTGGTATGGCATCTGAATAGAAACTCCAACTTGTAGTTGGGTCACACAAACATGTTCCAGCTAAACAGTGTAACACCTTCAATTTTAGGTTGTTGCACAACTGCCAGCACCTTACTTCCTGCAGTGTTGGGTTGGCCAAAAAGTCCGTTACATTTTTTTCCATAAAATAAAAGACACGTTTTTCATTTCCACCAATAACTTTATTGATCTGGATATTTTGAGTATGTTGGCTATCTCCCACTATTGGTTTCTAGTGGTTGGAGTCCAGGGGTGCTGCTAAACATCTTCCAATGCATAAGTCAGCCCCACAGAAGAGAATTATTTGAACAAAATGTCAATAGTACCAGGAAACTTTGCAAACCACTTTTGATACCTTCAATCAGTCACAGCACCTTCTCCATATACTGCACAAATCTTTTTTTGCATTTCAGTTGAGTTTTTACCTTTCTTGAAATAATAAAGCATAGTTTTCCAAAATTGTTGCATATATTCTTCCATCTTCAATATTAGAATGGCTACACAAAAATTCACCAATTTGATGTGTTTTTAAATACACACTGATATGACAGCTGTCACAATACAATCTAACAAAATTGTTAGAATGAAGTTAAAGACAACTAAGCACTACTAGAGCCATCTTATGGGGAAAACAAAATGAAATTTTTGGCCCACCCAATACCTTCATGCAATCTGTTTTAACTGCATTCTTATTTACAATTTTTGGTTGTATATATTGACAATCTAATTTATCTTTGACCTTGTAACTCTTTTACGTCAACCTTGTCCTAAGATGGCAAGATCTTCAGATTGCCTTAAGTGAAGTCTTGGCTTCAAAGGCTACTTCTCCTCACAAGGATCCTGATGAAATCTCTCTTTAAATGACTTTATTAAATGTGTCTGTTATATGACTTTATCGAACTAAACACAACTGTCAGGTAAAAGAATACAACAGCTTCATTTTAATGAAAATGTTTAACACAATAATTTAAGTTCCTGTCTCAAATGACCCAGGTTTAGCATAGGCACATAGCTCAACACTCTAGAACAACAAAAAGGAGAAGAAGGAGAAGACAGAATTTGTTTGCAACTGTCAAAGGGAAAGATGGTTCTCATAGCAATCCTTTTAGAACCTGGAATTCTGTTGGAACATTCTGTTGGTTCATCCACTGTGAGTGTAGTGATATTATTGAATGTGTATAAACCATATGAAGATACAAATTTCTGAAGAAGCAGAAATTATTTTTTAAGAATGACCAAAGATGCCCTGGCTGGTGCGGCTTAGTGGGTTGACAGCTGGCCTGTGAACCAAAAGGTTGTAGGTTTGTTTCTTGGTCAGGGCACATGCTTGGGTTGTGGGCCAGGTCCTCAGCTGGGGGCGTGAGAGAGGCAGCCAATCAATGTTTCTCTCGCACATCAATGTTTCTCTCCCTCCCTTTCTCCCTCTTTCTCTAATAATAATAATAATAATAATAATAATAATAATAATAATAATAATATTTTTAAATGACCAAAGATAAATTAACTGTGTAGCTTCAGAGGTGCATTTATTTACAGATTATTCTGGTAGCATGACTAGTTGCTCATTCTTTGTTCCAACTTCCCATGGACATGTGTGAACTGTGAAGCAATAGGTGTTAATGAGTTGGATCTCTTAACAAAAAAAAAAAATTCACAAGCAGTTGAGGACACCACTTGTTTTATCCGTGTCCTCAGTTCAAACACAAAGTCAGTTCAGTTAATCCCAAAAGTGGTTTTTTTTTTGTTGTTTTTTTTCACTCAAATCATAGAATCAAAAGAAAGCTCTTAGAAGTTCATTCGGCATACCTGAGACTCAAGCACTCAGTGCAGACCTTGAAGGCAGCAAAGCTTTCCTCGCACTGGTCACAGCCAACCCAGCAGCTCGCAGAGTGTGGTTTGGCAGGTGTAAGAAGGTTATCTCACTTAATACCCAAATGGAACAATAATTCTTTATATTTTGGGGCCAGAGAATTCTTTAAAACGTATGAAATTCAATTTATAAATCTGCTCAGAAAAAATTTGCAACCAATTTGAAGCGCTTCACAGATTATAAACTCCTCATATATTAGAAGATAAGAATACAAAATAAAATGAATAAAAGAAGAACAAAGTAAGCTGGAAAAAATCATAGAGACCTAGACATTACATTAGAAAATATAAGTATAAAATGGAAATTATAATTCTCCTTTCCAAACGAGAGGCATTCTCCCCACTACCATTTAGAAGGAGAACCTGACTTAGAAGGCACACTGATGTTAAGCATCATGAAAGATGGTGGATAGAAAGTTTACTCAGCTATGAGTCAGAGCGCACAGTTCTAATTCCGGCTCTAATCTAAATTCTGCTAATAACTACCTGCATGACTTTGGGCAAGGAACCTAATCCTTTAGGGATAATACCTACTTTTATTTTTATTATTATTATTAATAGTTTATTTTTATTGTATTTTTCCTTTACCATTTATCTCCCTTATACCTTCTTCCATCTCCACTCACCACCGTCCCCCAGCAATCACCACACTGTTGTCTGTGCCCATGAGCCCTTTCTCTTTTCTCTTGATCCTTCCACCCCTACCCACTCCCCACCAGAGTGGTTAGCCTGTTCTCTATGAGTTTGTCTCATTTTGCTTGTTAGTTCAGTTTGTTCAATAAGTTTCACATATGAGTGAAATCATATGGTATTTGTCTTTCTCTTACTGCTTATTTCATTTAGCATAACGTTCTTCAGGTCCATCCATACTGCCACAGAGGATAAAATTTAAAATAACCAGTTTGTTTTTTAAGTGATTTAAATAATAAAAATACCTTATATGTCACTATTTCTAGTACTCTACCTCTATTCTTTGTGTAGATCCACATTTTCATCTGGCATCATCTTGCTTTTGCCTGAACTACCTACTGTACCACAATCAGCAGTGTGGCCCTGCCTGCAATGAACTGCTTCAGCTTTTGAATGTCTGAAAAAGACTTTATTTCAGGTTTTTGAAACATTATTGTTGATTTTCTATTTTTCTAGGTTGAAAGTTTTTATTTTTCTTTTAGTACTTTAAAGATGTTATTCCACTGCCTTCTTGACTGTATCATTAGCAGTGATAAATCTGTCATCCTTAACTTGGTTCCTCTGAATGTCACATTTGTTTTCTAGCTATTTTTTCATCCTCACCCAAAGATATGCTCATTGATTTTACAGAGAGGGAAAGGAAGGGAGAGAAAGAGAAACATCAATGTGGGAGAGAAACATTGATTGGCTGCCCCCCATATGCACCCCAACGGGGGATGAACCTGCAACCCAGGCATGTGCCCTGACCGAGAATTGAAACCTGCAGCCCTTCAGTTCATGGGACAGCAGCTCCAGCTGACTGAGCCACACCGGCCAGGGCTGTTTTCTGGCTGCTCTTAAGATTTTCTCTTTATCACTGGTTTCAAGCAATTTGATTGTGTTGTAAGTTGGTGTAGTTTTCTTCATATACATTGTGCTGGGTTTTGATGATATTCTTGGATCTGTGGGCTTGGAGTTTTCATCAAATTGGTGGTATTTCTGGCCGTTATTTTTTAAAATACTTGTTAAGTCCTTTGCCTTTTTCAGACACTTCAGTCACATATATATTGGGTCAATTTTGATTTACTTATTGATTTATATTCTCGTTATGAGTTTCTCTCCTGCTTCTTTTTGATGCCTGGTAATTTCTTATTGGATGCCAGACATTGCGTATTTTACCTACCTGGGAAATGGATATTTTTGTATTTTAGAAATTTGTTCCGGGAGATAGTTATCTGGAAAAAAATTGATCCTTTCAGATCTTTCAGAACAGTGTTCAATCTAGGGCTAATTATTTCTAACCACTGAGGCAAGATGCCTGTGTCTTCCGCACAAAGGTCCACGCATCTCGAGGCTTGTCAGTCTGGCTCAGAGAACAAGCATGACTCCCGGCCCGTGTGAGCCCAGGCGCTGCTGCCACTCATCCTGTCGGGGTCTTTGTCTGACTTCAAGTGCTTCCCTCACAGGTACGTGCTGGTCAGTACGCAGGCGAATACTTGAGTGGGACCCTTTGCAGATCTCGAGTTCTCTCTCAGTGCGACTCTTTCCTCTCTGTTACTCTAACCTGAAAACTCTTGCTGTCTTTGTTCCCTTGGGGGCAGTTCTGCCTTCACGACTCAGAGAGTCCAATAGGCTCTGCACAAGCTGCTTCTTTCTGTGCTGTGGCCTGGAAACTCTCTGCAATCAATAAGCTCAGAAGTCAAGGGCTTATTTCCTTTGTTTCCTGCCTCTCAATGGTCGCTTTCCTTCATTGTCTAGTGTTTTGCCAACTGCTGCTTCATATATTTAGTCTATTTTATTGGTTGTTTTAGTTATGGGCGGGGTGGTAAATCTGGCCCCTTACTCCATCTTGGCCAGAAGGCAAAGTCCCATCATTTATCTTAAAAAATTATTTCAGAAAATACTGCTAGTATAAAACACCAGACTTACAAACTTCTGTATTGATTAAACATAAAATACATGCCTACTTACTTATTTAT
>PVJI01018689.1:0-32785 GCA_004026765.1 Micronycteris hirsuta | reverse complement strand
GGGGGGGTGGGTAGGGGCAACCCCTCCTCCCCGGGCGAGAAACACTGCTGTGCCTCCTAACTAGACAATCCTGTGCTATTAGACAGGCTAGACTTTGGCAACAGTTAAAGGTGCCCCAGTTTTCTGTTTTCTGGTTGTTCCTTAGACTTCTTTTTATTTTAATTTATTGCTGAGAGAGAGAGAATTGTTGTTTCATTTACTGATGCATTTATTGGTTGATTTTTATATGTGCCCTGACCAGGGATTGAATCTGCAACCTTGGCATGTTGGGATGACATTCTAACCAACTCAGCTACCTGCTCAGGTCAGGGCCGGGCATCCTTAGACTAGAACGTGGTGTATTCTCAGATGGGTGGTCTCACCTCTTAAAGTTCACTTTTTTCCTCTAGCAATCCCAGTTTCCTCCCTAGCTTCCTTCCCTCCTGTATTGCAATTGTCTTCCTCACCCAAATTGGTTTCAAGTTCTATTTTCATGTGTGTTTCCTCCTGGTATTCTATGGCTGAAAAAGACTATATCTACCTAGTGATTTTATGTCTCGGTTTTCTTACGAGGTCTTGAATTCCTGCCACTGCTTCCTGTAGTAACTACGCTGTACACAATGAGGGTAAGAGAAACACTGTGAGGGAGGCAGGTGACCAAGCTCAATCTGGCTGTCACAAGATTAAGGAAACGTCTGCATGGGAATAAATTAACAGGACGAAATGCCTCCTCCTCTGCTTGTTGAACGTGCGTTGGCTAGTTGGATAGTAATGGGTATTAATAATCCATTTAGTGTGGCCGGGACATTGGATTGGGTCTGGGGCGAAGCTTGAAAGTTCTGCTGTATGGGAAGTCCTTCCCCACCCTGTGTGTTAGATCTCCGTCCGAGTCGTGGTGCATTTGTTTTCTTATGTAATTATCTGTCCACCTTTTGTTTACCTGTGCCGCGTGGCTGCTGTGTCCTGCAGAGCGGCGTCTCGTGGCTTGAGCCATGGAGAGACGTGGCTGGCTGGTGCAGTCGCTGTGTGTCCCCGAGGAAGCAGCCTCCTGCACACAGCCCTGTAGCCACCTCCACCCTTCCTTCCGCCCTTTGTGACTTTTTTTTTCTTTTTAGTTTGCAATCACACTTAGAGAGCCAGCAGTTTGTGCTGTGGGGTTCTGTGGCTGCGCGGGACTGGATGAGCTCTATTTTCCGGGCTGCTACACACAATTACCCTTAATTTTGAAGCAGAACACAGTTCAAAATATTGTTTGCCTATCTTTAGGCTTTTGAACCCAAGTGCAGAGCCCTAGCTGGCTTAGCCCGTGGCCCTCTGAAGTCATGAAGAAAAGCTGGTGAAGGGGTTTTGGTTAGATGGCATGATTTTGCAGAGTGAACCCCAATGACACGCACTCAGGCTGGTTTGTACTTGACTCCTGCTGACTCCACCGCTGCCCACCTGCCGTTGGAGAATCTTTATCGCGGACCCACGCCCTCGTTCTTCAATGGTGGGCCACTCCGTGGGATGAGGCTGAGTTCTCCAACATTTAGCTTTGTGGGGAGTAGGACTGAATCTCTCATATGCTAAATCGCAGGTGTGTGCTGTGTTTGCGTGTGTGTCACACATGTGCACACACATTCACACACGCCCACGCTGCTTTCCTAGTAATGAAGGGCCTGTAGAAGCAAGAAAACTATTGTATCAGCTTGCAGTCCTGTGTTCTCCAGGGCTTGTCGCTTCCATAGCGGGCCAGCACAGATCACATGAAACCAAAGCTTTTTATCAAGGAATGAACATGTTTCCACTGTCTTTAGACTTCTTCTACTGCCAGCAAGTGCCTTGCACTCATTACAACTATTTTCTCAATTATTGTCCATCAGTTGAGAGTTTTGAAAACATTTGTCTGGATTTATGTGAGTAAAACACTCTAAAGCTTTATTTATTAATTGTTGTATATTCTTAAAAAGATACTACTTACACTTAAGCTTACACTTAGAAGGCATGTAAATATTTTCAAATTGAAATGGGTGCTGGGTTCATAGCACCCATTATAATACTATCATTCATTCATTCATTTGGCAGCCATTTTTATCACGTTATGTCTTGTAGGCTAGGCACTTGCTAGACATAAGACCCTTTTTATGTGGGGCGGGGGGCTCTGTGGGAGAGAGACCCATTGATAGTCCGCGGGGAGTGTGATAAATCTGTGTTTAGAGCGTTTGCAGGTCACAGAGGAAGAAGTTCACAATGAAGTGGCTTTGAGAAAGATCTCAAGTACCAAGTGCCAATACTGAGTCTTGGGGTAAAGAACATGATGTGTCCAGGGAACACAGCAGTCAGGCTGGTGGGGAGAAAGTCTGGAAGGGGCCTTGTGTCAACTCTTCCAGAAGCCAGGCATTTGGATTGAGTGGAAGGGAAAGCCAAAGAATTTTAGGCAAAAAAAGAGACAGAATTGGAACTCAAAGGGTAGTATAACTCCCCAGGCAACATGGAAGGTGGAGTAGACGGTACAGAGGAAGGGGGTGGCAAGGCATGAGGGAAGCTATAAGTGCCTCCCTTCTGGGCTTCTTGAATAAACACACGGTCTTGGTCAAATGAATGAATAAAAACGTCTTGCTGGCCATGTAAATGCAACTTGAAGATAGGTAGCTCCGCCCCACCTGCCAGTCTGAGTAGGGAGCCAATCTCTTCCTTTAAGCAGACAACTTCCAGAGGCCCCGCCCCACCAGCTGGATGCAAGTTGGAGGGAAAGGATATTGACATTGAAGAAAAAACATAAAAGACTTGACTGATTGGACTTGGGGAAAAGGTGGAAAGTAGGAGTCTTTGCGGTTTAAAGCTAAGTAAAAACATATTTGTTGGTTGGGGTTCAAGTGTCTTTTGACTCTGTGGGCTGGTGGCCTTGCTGTAAACTTCCTCAGCCTCAGTTTCCACCTCTTTCAAAAGGAGGTAATATGAGTCCCCACCTCTTGGAGTCGCCTTGGTCATCAAATGCAATAGTGATTGTAAGTAGAGGACGCTGAAACTATTGGGTTGAATTTGCTATTAATGTTGATGTTGTTACTAATTCAGTAGTTCCTGTTCAGGTTTTTTTTTTTTTTTATTCAAATATATTGCTAAAGTCATTTAAAGACACGTATTTATTATTTCATCGTCTTTGGAAAGCCTAGGTAATTCCTCCTTAAATCTTGACTAGACCGTTGATTTGATTTGTGTAATTTTCAAGAATAAAGAAGGAAACTGCTGAAATAAAGGTCGGGGAGAATTACCATTGATCGTGAATGAAAAGATCAGACGTAATGAATTATGGTAGCACCTTGGGGTCCTCAAATAGAAGCTCCTGTAGACAGAGCTCTAGCCCCCCATCATTCACAACACACCTGGGGTGCCCCTGTGTTATTGTTATTGTTTTACGCTGCGCAGAGAGAATGGGGGTCTCCAGTTGGGCTCTTTCCCTTTCCTTGACTCCAGCTTCGCAGGGCTGTTTGCACTTTTCAGTGAGAACCCCCAGTCTGTAGAGTAATGGTGGGGGCATCGGGCAGGAATGTAACTCAGCTGAACTAGGTTTCACATCATTATGCTGCCTGTTAAAGCTCAGTGGTTCCAGTGACACCTTGGAAACATCCCTCTTCTGAACCATTTGGCACCTGCCAGTGGGTCAGGGCACTATTGAAATGCTGGTTGTCGGTAAGTGCTAATAAAGTGTTAATTTTTCCTCTTTGAACCTATACACCAGTTTTAAAAATACTCTGGAGGTAGAAGTAGAAATATAAAGCCAGGATGACTATAGTCCCGAGTGTACAGACCCAGCATAATAAATAATCGTCCCAGCATAATAAATGGTATCGTCTTTCGCTCTCAAAAGTGTCCCAGGTTGGACACTTCATTTTATGGCTGTTTAAGTAGAAGCCGCGTGTTTCCATTTTTGCGCATGCCCTCTGGCGATTGCTAGTGCGTGGGACGCCCTTTCCACCTTATGCTCCTTCAGGAAGGCAGCAGCTCACCGACAGGCTCACCAGCTCGTGAAACAGGAGCTCACGGACCTGTCCCTGGGCGATAGCTTTTATGGAGTGGGTCAAACAAAAAAAAAGCCTCAATATAGACACCAAACTGCCATGAAGGATAGGCGTGTGGGAGACATGTGCCCAATAGAAACTGCTTCTCCAAACTTGTGCTTTGAGAGTGGTATGGTTCCCCCCAGCTCCATTCCTGGAGTCACGAGAAGTCACTTCTCTGATCCCTGTATGCAGATCTTGTTTGGTTGTCTGAGGAATGGTACAGCACCTTCGGTATAAAATAAAGTTTCTCTCCCTTCACTCACTCTCGTCTCCAAGTAAGGTGATAAATGTGGATTGCTCGGCTGCTAGCTTGTCAGTTTGTGTAGCCATGCTTCTTCTTTTTTTGTTTTAATGAATCTTTTTTTTTTTATTTATTGATTTTAGAGAGAGAGGAAGAGAGTGTGAGAGAGACAGAGAGACAGAGGGTCAGACATTGATCCGCTGCTTCCCGTACATGCCCCAAATGGGGACTGAACCCGCAACCTAGGCACGCGCCCTGCCTGGGAATCACACCTGTCACCTTTCAGTTTAAGGGATGATGCTCCAACCGACAGAGCCACGCTGGCCAGGGTGCCATGTCTCTTTATTGCGCGTTAGGATTGGTGTGTAACTTTAAATAGGATCCAATGTTAAGTAAGCATGTAGAGACCCATACAAAGATCTACAGAGTGAAATACAGATTTACATTAAATCACTGGAGAATTACATTCACACCCAAAACTATGTCAGCTTAACAATGACAAACATATGAGTTGACCTCGGACCCATTCTCCAGGTGAAGACGTTCACATGTCAGAGAGGCAGGTGCCCAGCTCCATGCATGCCCAACCGGAACCCTTGCTTCTCCCGCTCACCTGATGTCTCACGCGCTTGCTGCCAAGCCTCCCGTGCTCTGCCAGTTCATTTTCGCCTCAGTTGAACCTGCCACCTTGGAATGTTCTTTTGAGCGGGTCGGTCATACTTTCTGATGAAGGATTGAGAACTGTTTGCTGGGAGAGCTCAGTCAGGGCAGCAAACGAGCCAGGACCTGAGCCAGGGCATCCCCCAGCAAGGTGCTGCCGGAGTGGGGGGATGGTGCATTCATTTACCACCCCCCCATGTCATCTCACAGCAGTTGCAGATTGTGCGGTAATTACTGCTGACTTGGATAGGGCTGTTTGAAACCTTTGCAGATATGCTACTAATACTTCTCGCTTACCAACACGCCCCATAAAACAGTCTGAGAATTGACACCTGGAGCTGAGAACGCGAAGACACATGAAGGTGTAAGAAAGGGAAGTAGCCGTTGTGAAAATCTCTAGGCAGTTTTTATTTCAACATATATCTTTCAGATAATGAACAGGCTTGAGGGCCATTTTTCAGAACAAGATCAGTGCAAGGCCCAGAGAAGTGGCATAATAGCAGTTTTAATGCTGAATTTCACCCTTCTTTCAAAATCTGGGAATTGCATTATGAAGAGTTGAGCTCATGTGTCTGAAGCATTGAGTATGAAAGAATGTGTCTAGTCTCGTGTGCAGGGGAAGGAAAACTGTGATAACACTGAAGTCTTCAGCATACTGGACAGGCGCTGGGCCTCTGATTTTTAGGAGGAGGTCAGAGTATATTTGAAATTCTTGATGGCTACTGTGGGTCTGAATTTGCCATCCATGTTTGCTTCCTCCCCACAAGGAGACGTTCATTGATTTGAGAAAGAGAGAGAGAAAATGCAGTATCCAAACATCATGTGATAAACATCAACCAAACGCACAACCGTTTGGTGGACAGGCCAGTGCTCCAACTAACTGAGCCACCTGGCCAGGGCTCCAGAGTTTGCTTTTGAAATACTCTTTCATTCATTTGTTCCCCCACAAAGTTTCATTGAGCACCTGCTAGGTATGATGGGGGTAGGGTATACTAGGTGATACACACAATAGTGAGTCTCCTTCCTAGGAAACAAAGTAGACCTGTTACTGATTCCATGGGCTGCTGAGACACTGGTGGAGGAAATACACCTGGATCGAAAGATCACACAAATAAATGTGGCATTTAAACCGTGCTGAGGGCTGTGGGGAAGGAGAAGGATGGAGGCCGGGAGAGCCTATGGCAGCGGGGATTCACAGGTTCAGGGAGGTTAGGGAAGAGGGAGAATGGGTTTTACCGTGGATGAGGAGCACCTGCGGGTGACTAGCATAGGTGAAGGTCATGTGAAGGGCAGACTTGGGGGTTGAAGGAACTGGAGACCAGAGTGCCCAGGGCAGCAAGCACTCAGGCCTGGGCTGGCCTGGGAAGACTCGTGGGCCTGGGCCTTGCACGGAAGCCCCGTGGTTCACCACGGAAGTGTTTTGCCCCAGGGAGTAATGTGATCAGATTTATGCATTGCGAAGATCTCCCTGGCTCCAGTGTGTACATTTTACATCATTTCAAATGGGTTACGACGTGCCTCCGCTATGACTACTTTTAGAATCTAACAATTTCTAAATGAGTCAATTGAGCCACTAGTGTCTCCTTCAGCTTTTAAAGAGCAATTGAACTGAGTGATTTAGCACGGGTGCTGTGAGTATTTAAGAATGATAAAGTACCTAGTTCTACGATGCTTAGACTTCAAAATGCCTCGGAACCTCCGGGGACCCAGGAACTGCATTCTAGCGAGTCCCCAGGTGATTCGGATGCAAGTGGGCCCGACTCCCCTTTGAAAAGCATCGTCCTAGAAAGTGCGAAGGAGAGAGAAAGGATTGCACAGCTCAAGGTGAACAGCAGAGGATGGCGCCTCTTTAGAGCCCGGGTTTGAACTTGGACCTCATCTCCTGATACTGGAGGGCTTTTCTGCCAGTGCACTTGAAATGGATGCTAAATCCTATGAGTTTCTTCTCATTTATTTCCTAATCCTCTCCTATGCAGCCGCTTTCTCAGATCTGTGTCTCGCTCCCTCTGTGTCTCTGACATTTCACTTTTCATGTGGTCGCCATTTAATGAGACTCCTCCTGAGTGAGTTTATGAGGCTGGGAGGTGGCGGGGAGGCTGGGCCAATGCGGCATTTGCTGACTTGGCCCTGGAAGAGGACACAGAGTGGATGCTCAGGGGACAGGCCAGTCCACGCTTGCCACAGTAGGGGATGGTTTCGAGGGACATGAAGTGCCAGGGACACCAGGAGGATTCTTTTTGAGGCATCTCCTTTAGCTCCCCCATTCTGTGGTGCTCTCTTAAAATTCTGCTCAGCCACCGACTGGGAGGGAGAGCGGAGCTGGGCTCATGGCTTTTCTCCCGCGAGTATAAGAGCCCAGAATTCCTGTCAGGTGAAATTAGGTTGAAATGCATATTACGGGCGAAGTCAAGAGCAGCAAAGACGTCACAGGAAAGGCTGTAGGCTGTTGGGTGGGTGACATGACACATCTTCCCAGCCAGCATGACATGTCTCAGCAGTCACCTCCCTCCCCTGGGAGCCTCCCTTGATTCCCCAGGACCCCCTTCCCGGACACATGGAGAAACCTCTGTGGGCTGGCAGAAGCATGCTGTCTGTACTTCGTTTCATGAGTTTTTTCCTGGACGAGACGGGGGGGGCCTGGGGGCAGGCATGCCCAGTGCTGAGCCCAGAACAGACTCTCCCTTCCTGTTTGCAGGAGGAGGTTCTGTTCTCCACGTATGTACGTGAGCACTGGTACTTCTGCAGTCCTCTGAAATGGCTCCCTCGCCCCTGAGCAGGGGCCCAGGGACACGTGGCTCAGGGATGCCTGGCATGGAACCCTCCCTGGCCTCTGTTTTGCTGAAGACGGTCCTGCCTGAGGTCACTGTGACTGAGGCGCGGGCCAGACCCCGTCTCAGATGTGGGGAGGCCAAGGCCACTGGCTTTGCAATGCCCTCCTCCTGCGGTGGCTGTGGGTACTGCTTCCCTGTCATTCCACCGTGCCCAAATCTTCCCTGGATGTGATGAACTTTCCAGAGGAGGAAACCAGCATTTTGTCATTGCATGGCTATCTGCAGAAGTATTTATTCCTCCTGCGCCTACTTAAAATTCTCTCCCAGCCCCCCCAGAGCCAAGGGGGCATAGATGTTAGAAGATTGCAGCGTGGAAGAATGGAAAAGACATTTCTTGGCATGAACCCTGAAACTTCTCTCCCCTTGGGGCCTCATCCATGGGTCCGCCAGTGTCGAATCCGGACAGCATGCGTCTTTCTTCCTTCCCCGCCAGTGCCTGTGGGCGACCAGGCATCTGAGACACACACGGGGGGCTGGGAGCCTCACCACATGTGTGGTTACCCACATCTCATATATTACATTCTGAGAGCACCATGGCCTTGATAATTGATGTTTCTGGGCTCTAATTGCACATTATTTTTCTAGCAGCTATCAAGGGGTGCAGCTAGCAATTGAAACTTGATAGGTGTCCTGGCTCTTTATTGTCGGAACGATTTATCCTGATGCTCAAGTGCTGAGCTGAGCTCATTTCTTTCAGGCCAAAGAGCACATAGGCAGTCACCCCCAAACCTCAGCGTTTCGACTCCGCCCTGGAGGGGGAGCCCATTCGGACATTTGAAACCGTGTCCTCAGACCATCTGCAGCCCCTTTCTCCCTCCATAAAAGAACCAAATCATTTGCCTGTTTCCCCCTGTGTGGGAATTCTGCCAATTTCTGAGAATGTCTAGCCCAAGGATGCATTCTGGAGCTGGGGAAGCAGCCACATGTGGGCTTGGGGACACACTGGATGGACCAGAGCTGACACCCCATCAGCCACCTGAATTGTAGGAGCACCTACCCCGTGTGGCGCGCTACTGGTGACATCTTGGGTTTCCTGGAATTAGTGTCACTTCACAGCCAGTGTTCCCTAGTCTCTAAAGAGTCTGATTTTTCCTTTGCCTCAGTGGATGGTCCCCCTGCAAGTCCCTTTGGGGGAGGCTGGGAGACAGGTCAATGGTATAACATTTTTGACAGTGTACCAGGGTCCTTCAAGGGGATGTGGCTTCCCCTTACTTAAGGGGTTCTGGGTCCATAGCTGGTTCAAGTCTGGGGATTGATGGAAGGGTCGTGACTGTGTTTCAGGTTGCACTTTTGTTCATTTGGCCTGGAACTTTTCTGCACCTACAGATGAAGGAAGAATTTAGTAGGCTTCCTGCCCATTTTCTTTCTGGACACGCCGTGATTGGCCAACGTTAGGTCTGTGTGAATCCGAATCTTCTCATCGCTGCTTTGACTGTGCTGTTTATGTGGTAACCAGGCCACATGGAAAGGGCTTCAGTAGGGCGCTGGCCCGGCTGCAGGCCTGGGCCCACTCGCTCCCTTAGTCACCTCTTTGAGCTGCCTTGGGGGACAGTGATGGAGACAGGCTCTCCATGGATCTGATCGAGGTTGAAATTGTTCGTCACCTACTTGCTGTGGGCAACACCATGAAGTTCTCAGAGCTTCTGTTTCCTCTCATATAAATGGAAACGGTGCCATGTGTTGTCACAACAGAATGGACAGCTCTGTTCCTTGGCTGCAGCAGGTGTGCTGGATATGTGTCTTTGAACCTGTCCCACAGAACTGTGTGTTCAAGGCCACCGGTTGGTTGGAAGGGATGCAATTAGAAGTCACAGGATGCACCGTTCCTGCCAGCTTCCTGCACCCTGCGGGCTTGCTGAGCACTCTGAAGCACGTGCTCGCGTTTAGCTTTCATAAGAAGAAAAAAAAGCCATTTCATTAGAATGGGTTATTTCTACAAAAAAAAAAAAATGTCATGACGTTTTTTGTTCGTTGCATTATGGCTTAAATGTCAAGTTCAGCCTTTCTCTACTCCCAGAGTTTGGTTCCCGGGTCCTGTTTGGTCCTGTTTTTCTCTCTTTGGAGGTAATAAGGAGTGTCTGGGACAGGTGACCTTTTTAGTCCTTTCCTGATGCTGTGGCCGTGTCCTGTTTGTGGGCCCTGGTTATAGATTTCATTTGTTAACCAAGTCTTTAAACACTCAATGGGCACTGGCGATACAAGGGAGTGACTTCGCTCTCGCTGGGGGGTGGGGAGGCGCTGGGGAGAGGCAGCCATGAACACACCTGTCGTTCAGTGTGGCCATCCCGCCCATACAGGTACTAGTCACCATGGGTCTTGGCCAAAGTCTTCCTTCATGGAAGACGTTCAGCCTGTGAGCTCTGCGGGCCCTGGTGGTCTGGGCGTGGGGTTTGGGAATGGAGAGGCCGCGGTCTTAGTCCTGGGGCTGACACTGCCTGTCATCCATGCCCCGCTCAGTGGCCTCGGCTTTCTTAGCTGTAGCATGCGGAGGGAGGGTGCTAGACGTGATGGAGGGAGCCCAACTCAAAGTCCACAGACCAGTCAGCTGCTTCAGAATCACCATTTCACCCATTAAAAAAGTGAGAATCTGCCCCTGCCTGGTGTGGCTCAGTGGATGGAGTGCCGGCCTGTAAACCCAAGGGTCTCGGGTTCGATTGCCCGTTCAGGGCTCATGCCTGGGTTGTGGACCAGGTCCCTGGTTGGGGGTGTGCAAGAGGCAGCCCAACACCAGAAATGCTCGTTTGGGGGTGTTCTGGAAGCTGTGTTTATGCAAAGCCTCCCTGCCTTAGCTGATTGTGAGATGTGGCCCCCTTTTGGGAAGCTCTGGCTGACTTCTCAGTTCCTCTCCTTCCCTGCAGCTCTGTTCCTCATCCTTTACAACCAAATGCCCTCTTAAATGTCTCCTTCAGAGAGCCTTCTTGACTTCTGAGTGATTGCCCCTTGAGAGAATTCGTTCATGCCTGTGTGCAAAAATACAAAAACAGAAACAGAGCTCATCCGTTGCACCTGTTTCCTTTGCTGTCGTCTCCTGCCCTGGCCCAGGAGCTCTGGAAGCCGATCATGGTGCCACCTCTCTTGTGGGCTCCCCTGTCCCAGCCCACTGCCTGGCACCTGGAATGTGCCGAATCCGGCTTGCAAAGATGTGGCAGGACGGGGAGTGTATTGCTGAAACTGGAGATCAGCCCTTCTCTCTGACTGTTGGCACTTCTAGGAAAGATTTAAGAGATATTTCAAATCAATCGCTCCAACATATCTGGGATTGCCCATGGAGTTATTTAATCTAGATGAGCCCCTTTTCCCCACATATCCGACTGTTAACTTTATTCCATCCTTTGACCTTGAGGCCCCCACCCCCCTTGGATGCATGTGCAATCACTGAGAAGTGGGAGGAGGAAGACGAGTTGGAAACCAACAGTTTAAACTTAGGTGTTTTGCAAATATAAGTACTTCCAAAATGTTTTTTGGCAGTCTGCTCTCTATACCTCCTCCCTCCCCCTGTTGAAAGAGACAACCAACAATCCGCGTGCCCACATCCTCCCCTGGATGGAGCGGAATCACAGCGAGAAAAGGAGAGTTGATTTCCTGGTTGTCCGCCCACTCGCCGAGTTCTGGGCACCATCCCACGCTGTTTGCATCACTGAGACACTTACTCAGGCTGCCAGGGCTGCATCTGAGATTTAGACACATTTGGGTGACGATGAAAGAAAACCGAGGGCAGAGGGCCACGCTTTGCCATAAGGGCTGCGGAAGCACTGCCCATCACCCTGTTTTCCCTTCTGCTTCAGGGCTCAGTCCAGAGCATTCATGAACAAGTAAAAAGCTCCTCTTCTCGGCAGAGGTTAATTTGTGTATTTCTCTCCTTTCATCTGCTGGGTCTTTGAATTTTTGGAAACGTAAAGGCTGAAGCATATTTCCTGGGGGTCTCTCTCCTGTGCGCCTTCTCATTTCATTGTTTTGACCTTCGGGGTATATGCTGACTTGAAAAAAGATCCAGAGTTATTAAAAGAAATGTCACCGCAAGGTGCTGGTTCCGGATTGTCGTTTGGGTGATGCGGCTGAGACAGAGCTGTAAGCAGAGACGCTGTTGTCCCCTGGTTCTGCCCAATCCCCGTCCAGAGCCGAATGCGCCATTTAGACAAGGCGGCTAAGGAGCAACATGACTAGATTCATTAGCCTAGTGCCGAAAGCTCCTCTGAAGAGTTATTTTTGTATTCATACAATTTTAATATTTGGGGACAGGCTGTACCACTTCCCAGGTGCCAAAAGTGATCACTCAGTTTTTGTTTTTTTTTTTTATTAGGTGCTATTTTCACTTCAAAAATATTTTATTTTTTTGGGACTGCTTTATGCCTTTGACCCAGTTCTCCTGCCTGGGATGAATGTCCTAAGGAGATGAGGTTTATGATGTGCATAAGACCTGGAATATTAATTCCTTTAGAATGAAATCACCAACCTCGTCCTCCTCCAACGCACACACACACACACACGTGTGTGCACGCACATGTTTCTCCCCAAACATGCATGCTTTGTGTGACTAAGCATCTTTGGAGGACTCCGGGGAGAACGGATTTTCCTCCCCTTTTTGGCAGAAGAAAGACCCTGCAGAGGCCTTGAGGGGCGCAGCGGGTGTGACCCAGGCCTCCGGACTCGCCTAGCTGGGCAGTGCTGTCTGTTTTGCCCCCGGGCTGCTGTGCCCAGAGTGGGTGTGCCCCGAAGGAGGGGCCCCAGGCCCTGGAGAGACGAGAGCTGTGCCGTCCCCCGAAGTGAGCCGTCAGCAGCTGCCTCCTCGCACTGTAATTTGCGGCAGCCTGGAAATGCGTAAGTGACAGCCCGGGAAAGGGCTTTAGAATAATTGCTGCTAAAGGTGAAAACATTGCAGCAAAGATATTACAGGCTACCGCTCACACCTGTTTCTGTTCAGGAACGGGCTGAATGTTTGGGGGCCCAGAAAATAAATGTTTGCAAAAGAGTGTCCTTGGTCATTTTATTTATGACTAGTCTGCCACGTTCTTTATGGTTTTTTTTTGCCATCTCATAGTGGCTTTAGTTTTGCCGAGGTGACATTGGAGTGAGCTGTGATGCATTTTCAGCACGGTGACGGGGGGTTATTTCACCAGAGGGGTGCAGTTCTTCCTCTTGTGCGTTGCCTGGGAGTGTGGGGGGGTGCGGGCGCCCTTGTGTGTTCTTGGCTGGGCGCCATCAGGCCTGGCAGGTGATTTTTGTGAGTGTTAGACTTTGGAAAAATCTTAGCCCAAAACATATCTTTAAAAATGTCTCACCATCTCAGCTAAGGTAACTCAGCCTAGAGATGTCATTTTTTTCCCCTTGTAAGTTGAATGGCAGAATAATTGTCCATTTTGGCAAGCTGTTTTGTTCCAAATAAGTCCGCACATTAATTGGCTTGACAGAGAAAAAGATGAAATATCTGAACTCAGGAGACAATTCTAAATACCACTCTTGCCTTGGAAAGGCACAGAGTCCATCCCGCGCCCTTTCTCCTCCCTGATTTCCAGCTGACAGGTGATTTAAATCTAGTTTCTGAAACAGACCCCTTTGATGGTCGGAACTAGGATGCTTCCTGGAGAGGATTGGGTGAGCGCTGGCAAAGGTTAGCTTGTGATTTTTTTCTGGAGAGAAGATGAAGCCTCTTTGAAGGAAAGGACCTTGGGGAGCTTAAGGTCATGTTTCCCAGCATGTGGTGTCGCAGATGGGTTAGGTGTGAATGCTGGCTTTTAAAAGACATTGAAATAATTATTTGTTCATGTTAATGCATCTCAGTAAAAGTGTAACAAGCACATCAAACCTGTGCTTTTACAGATTTGCTTGTTTAGGTGGAGACTAAGGTGAACAGTCTTAAGAGAAATACTATTCAGTGTAGTAAGGCCGGAACGTGAAGAATCTGCATGTTGACGGAGCTTCAGAGGCGCCAACTTGCCACAGTCTACTTGGGGCCGACCTTGAGTCTGGAATCCAAAAAAGTGTGTCACGTTTGTGAATGATGACAAGGACAGCTGGCCTAAGTGACTTACATCGTTAATCACATTTAATTTTCACCCGAGTCCTTTGTGTTAACTCCTGTTAATACTCTTATTTTATAGATAAGTGAACTGAGTTTAGAGAGCATGAGGAACTTGTCCAAGGTCACGGAGCCGGAAAGAGACAGAGCTGAAGGGAAGGAAAGAAGGGTCACGCAGGACTTCTCTTCAGCCTGTAGGAATAGTTAACAACGAAGATGACCTTGAGGAAGGATCCTTTTGTTAGGAGATTTAAAGGCCCGAGGAGCAAATATTTACCGAGAGTTCAAGTGTGCCAATCTGCTTGGCACCGAGGACCCAGAGATGGGCCCGGAGACTCGTGAATTCAAGGGTTTGAAGCCGTAGTGGAGTGGGGAACTTGTCGGACTTTCCTGGGGAAGTTCTCTCTGTACGTTAGCATGTTAGGTGCTGAGAAGCCTGCAGTCAGAAATCTGGGTGTTTTTTTTTTTTTTTTAATTTTCCTGTAATATCGATGACTTTCAAACTCAGTTAACCACAGGTTCCCGTTTTCTCCAGTAACACCTGGTTCGTTTTGCAGAGCCCACATTCTGCGGGGCGCCCATTTGGAACCCAGATCCTTTCTCTCGTTTTTCACGTGAGTCACCCGAGGCCCACGATGCCTTGGCCGAACTCAGAACCCGTTGGTGGCAGACTTTGCGTGCTTAGTTCATTAATTTGACAGATATAAATCCCATGCTGCCCTGGGGCTGGGCATTCTAGGAACTGGGGCAGAACCGGGAACAGATGGATAAGACACAGATATCAGAAGACACATCAGTAATTCTAGCTGATGGTAAGCCTGTGGACACGAGAAATTCTTACTTTTTCTGCATCTTCCTGACAGCAGGCACGCCTGTTTCATCTCTGGTTTCTCAGTTTCTAGCATGGGCGGGAATGCATCTTTAACAAGTATTTGTTGAGGAAATGAATGAGTTGTTGATGATTGCGGGGAGAGAGGTGTTTCCTATTTTGTTACAGAATGGCCAACTTAAAAACATTGCTGTTCAACAGTGTTGGTGTGTAGTTAGTGTGTCGTGTGTACCAACAGCTAAAACCAAACGTTCTGGCAGGTCCCCAGGTGGAAGTAGGGGTCTTGGTCCGCTCCGTTAGGAAGCCCTGTCTGGACTTCCTGAGACAGTCATTGGAGGAAGGTTTTCTTAGGAAAGAAGTCATATTTGAAAACCATCTCCGTCGGGTTCTGAGCATTGCCAAGTTGTCTCATGGGCCAGAACTTTCAGATCACATCTGTTGTGTGATTCCCGGGCTTTGGCTGTGTTGCTCACATGCCAGAATCTCTGAGGCTCTGCCCAAATTCCACGATGTACCGATCCCCGAGGAGTACAGGGTTTGTTCGGGTGTAACAGAGGTGAGATCCAGAATCCTAATGGTTGGCCAGTCCTGCGAGGCTTGAATTAAGGGGAACTTCCTGTGGACGCTGGGCAATCTGTTCGTCTGGGATTTTCTGAGCTGCGTAGCCCTCGGTGGCCTTTGGAGCCTCTGCCCGTGAATACGGAGCAGGACTAAAGGGAAGGACGCATGGTTGACTTCCTTTGTACTGTACACCTCAAGCATACGAAAACCGTGGCTGCCGTTCATACAGGATGGGGGCCTGTGAGTCCCCTGGACCAGAGGTTCTGAGCTGTCCAAGCGGAACACTAGTGTTTCCGCTGAACACGAGAGGAAAGCTAAAGAAAGTCAACAAAGCAAATGGCTTTTCCGCACGCACGCCCGTCGCCCTTCTCTAAGGAATCTGTGACTGAGGCAGACCGTTCTGCGATGGAGGAGATGAAGGTCTGATGCTAGACGGCCCGTGGCTCTTTCCAGTTTGCTTTGTTGTCCTGGGAAGGGGGGGACGTGCCAGGCTGGACCTTGCTCTGTGTTCCCCAGGGGACTGACTCCCTGCTTCCCAGGCCCCCCCCCCCGGGAGGCTCACGGATTACGCCCCCGCAGGTAGCACGCGCCCAGTTGCTTTGTCCCCAATACACACACCGTTTTGTTTTGGAGAAGGGCACCCTCAATTTTAGGGACTAGACATGCTAGGAACGCATTAGAAAAGTCTCTCTGGGAGAGGGCACTTTTATAATTGAAAATAAAAGGGAAGGACATCTGACAACTGTCAAATTGATGCCTATGTAATGGAAAACTAGGTCTCCCCAAGAGGGTGTTTCCCTCAGAAGCAGTTGTTTATTTCATTTTTCATGGCTTCATGGATTATGGCAAAATCAGACATTTATTTCTGGGGAAAAGAGGACAAGAATACTTATATAAAAAGGTTATGCCTTGGGATCGATGTTTCAGAAGTAAAATAGAGTGGAAAGCTGTGAGTTTTATTTAGCCTTGGAAAGGCAAGCGGAGCTTTTAGAGGTTGGGTAAAGAGACGTGGGCTTCACCGTATCTGTAGGAGTTTACCGTGGGCTGTAAGCATGGTCTGACTACAACGAGGGGGGAAATGATGGCCTATGCTATTGAAGGGAAGTGGTGGACTTTTCTTTCTTTTGTATTTTTTGGAAATAATCTATAATGCGGAAGATATTAGTGCAGGGCAAAGAGCATGATACCTGGAGTCTGAAAGAGCCAGGCCTGAGTCCTGCCTTCTCCGTTTATTACAATAGATGTGAGAGTCTACACAAGTTATGGGATCCTTTTAAGTCCCGGTTTCTTCATCTGTCAAACCTCTAGAGGATGCTCTGCAGTGCCTAACAGGCCTGGCACACGGGGAGTGGCCGGTAAATGATAGCTTCTGTTATGAACTGTAAATAGAAAAGTATCGAAGCGGTGGCCCCCATGCCCGGAGAAGCGCTTCCACAGGCCCCTTTCCTACCTGGGGAATTGATTTAGTGAGGCCTCATGCTGGTCTGATTTTGTTTTGGGGTTGTTTTTTTTAATTTCCAACGAAATCTTAAACTGCATCATCATTAGAATGCAATTTGGAGTTTTTCCAATCACTTAACTAATTCTAAAACCCTTTTCCTGCATAAGAAGGAAAAAGTCGCCTGCTTCCCTTTGTCTATTTGCACACCTGTTTAAGCATTTTAAAATCCACCAAAACATTTAAACACATGAAGGCCAACCGCTTCATGACTAAACAAAATTCCCTGACAGTGTTGTCTGGTTCTGCCAACAGCTGAATCCTCTAAGAGGCAGGAAGCCACCAGCCTCTCTTTAGTGTGTGGCTGTGTTGAGACTTGCACCAGGTCTCTTAGGCTGAAAGGAAGCACAGATTTTTTTGGGGAAAAAAATCTGATGAATTAAGCCAATAATATCTAACATCTTGGCCAGAGACATATACATTCTTTGTCTAAACTCACAGAAATCACTCTTTCGGGGCTGGAAAAGACTGATAAATAATGCAAATGCATTTCCTCATTGCATCTATTTCTCTGGATGCTATGCATGTTGTAATTGGTAATCAATACAGATTGTTTGCTGGCTCTGTGCAGTTGCTGCAAGTTGGGATGAGGGTGAGTCTGCGGTGTTGAAATAGTGGGAGCTGCTTTGCTAATGCTGGGATTGGCTTTCACCTGGTTAGCCAGCTGTTCCCACCAGGAGAACTCACCAGTCAGACCGGGCACAAACATCTCCGTTGCACCAGGCCATTGGATTGTGAACGGCATTCTTTGAAAGGCCACCACTGGTGTGGGGACAGAGGCACCTTGTGTCTGCATTTTGGGAGCATAGGCTGGCTGCTCGGTCTCTCTTAGGTCAGAAACGCCACTGCCCCTCATGAGGGCTCTGGCTCTTTGGGGTCAGACCCCAGTGCATCTGTAAACTCCACACTCAGGGGCCAGTTTTGGCCAATGAACGTGCTCAGCCCCTTGGCACGCCGTCTCCCGTGGCTGTTTATGAGGCATGGCTCTTACATTCGGCGTGTTGGGGGAGCGTTCAGAAAAATCCATTGCAGCTCCCCGTTTTGAGAAGGCCTCTAATTTTCCATTTTTCCTCTCACAACGTCATCCATTTGCTGCACACAGTCAACCCCAAAGAAGAAGCCAGGGTTGAATTGAGACAATGGTTTCAACACAGCCTGGCGTTGGGAAGATGGGATTAGATTGGAGAATCTGCTAAGCTGGGAGAGGTGGAGGCCTGTGTTGTCACTGGGAGAGATTTACAGCAATTGGCCAGAGAGCACTGTGGCCCCAAGGGGCTGTGATATTTTGATAAGATGCTTGAGGAGGTGGCTGGATACAGAGCAGAGGAGGTTTCTGGAGGGTGTAAGCAGTCTTGAGCCTTCCTGGCTGATAATTGCATAGTGTGTGTGCAGGGAGATCGGAAAATACGTGGTGGGCAAGGTAGAAGGCGAGTCCAGTTAGCTAGGAGGAGAAAAGGAGGGGGACCGGGGAGGAAGCTGTTTGAGAGAAAACTTGGCATATATTTGGTATTTGTATCTGTTTTTCTCTTGAAATGGGCTGATGTGTTGGCAAGAAGCTTCTGGCTGTTGTCAGAGATATGAACATCTGTGCTGCTTTGCAGAAAGCTCAAGATCCTGAACTGTAGCTGCCACTCACTGCGTCTGCTCATCAAGGGAGTTAAACCATTCTTGCTCAGATCCTGCTTTTAGCAGGAAGACGTGGCTCCTGGCTCTGGACTTTGCTTTTGCATACCACGTGGCGGAACGATTTCCAGCAGCGGAATCTGAGGCCGTCATACAAGGGTGCAGACTTGGGGCAAATCGGCTTTGCTAGGCCAGCTGGGAAGAAGAATGAGAGTTTCCAAGGGGGCAAGGTGACGGTGACACAGGCGTGCAAAGGGAGCTGTCAAGAGGCGTGGCCAGTTCTTGGAAGCCTTTGCTGGTCACCTTAGCTCATGACAGATGCTGTTGCAGTGATCCCAGAGTATCGATGACAACAGAAAAAGAGTGTGCTTGTTGATGACTTCGAGTCCACGGAGGGTCGGTGGTGGGGAGTCACCCTGGGCACCCACATCGAGCCGGCACAGTGCCCGTCTTCCCCACCTGTCTTCCGTTGGCCAGAGCTCAGCAGCCACAGGCATGGCCAGATGCCGAGGAGACTGGGAAACCGCAGCCCTTAATGTTCTCCCTAGATAGCCATGGAGCCAGGCTTGTGGGGTCTGAAGCTTATGGCCGTTTGGGCCTCACTTTAGAAAGTAACACAGAATTAGGTGCACAAGGGAATGTTTACCCTGCGTGGAATGAGAACTGGAAGGGCTCGGTCCAGCGAGAGGTCCTGAAGGTGAAGTTGCCTCAGCACCAGGGAGAATGCACCTGTGTTCCCGGATGTGTGGATAGAAAATGTGCTTTTCCCTGCTTGCTGCCAGCCAAGCTGTCCTTGTTTGTCCCCCGGGGAGCGCTCAGTACCAGCAAGGGCATGGCAGGCCATTACCTCACATGGCCTTGTGCTGAGAGCCCATGGCCCATCCTGTGCCATGACCTGGGGATCTTGCCTGTCGGAATCTGTGTGCAGCCAGGAGCTGAGGACAGGGTCATGGGGACAGATTCGGAGTCACTGGAACCCAGCACCACGTACTCCATGTTCCTTTGCTTTTCCAAAACTGAAAACTCCCTCCGTTTATAAAATCAGCGTACATGGAGGTGCACATGACTAAGGACTGGTGTCAAGATGAGTTGGGATAATGCGTAAAAAGCACTTAGCACAGTGCTTGGACCCTAGTAAAAGCTTAACACCCATTATTTTTTTATTACTGTGCACCCTAGGCAAAGATTTATGTCTGAAGATGCTCAGTCTGCATTAGCCACCTGTAAAAAAATGAAAACATTCTAACTGTCCAGTGACGGTAAATGCTTGAATGAGGCCCTTTACAATGGACTACTACACTAATTATAAATGTTTTATAAGAAAATTGCATACGATATAATAAAAAACAGGTAGATATGGAACAGTATGATCCAAATTATGTAAATAATGAGTAAATTAAAAAGCCCTGAAATTATGAAAACATTAGCATCAGTTGCCTCTGAATGGTGAACTTTATGTGGCCAAACTTTATGCTCATCTTCATAGATTTCTGCATCTGGTGAGTTGTCTGTAATTATTTAATAGTGACATTACTATGCCTCCCTTATAAATGGCAATAATGAAGCCTTAATTTTGCCTCATATTTTACTCTTTGGAAAGTGCTTACCATGTCACACTTAATGTTCAGACAGCCCCGTGAAAACAGAAAAGGGGGAAAAACTTACATTTTCAACGGAAAAAGATTAAACAAACCCACCCAGCCACTCGAAACTGTGAATTTACTGAAACTTCCAGATGGCAGAGTCACAGAGACTTCCGTCTCCTCCCTCATGTTCCTTTACTTATTTCTGCTCTTCACCAAGCACAGTATCAAAGGTAAAAAATGACACTCTTCCCAATGAACATCGTTTTCTCTTTAGATTTTCAACTTGAAGTCTTTTAACAGTACCGGCTTGCTTTATGGAAGTTCTAGAATGGAGCTTGGAACCTTAGCCTTGTTCTACCAGAAAATGCTTTCTGCCTTCAGCCGAGGAGTTCGGAAACGCGCTTTGGGCCAGAGCATGCCTGCCACCTGTCCCCATGCTCCATGCTCCGTGCCCCGCCCTTGCCTGCAGGTCGGGCTCTTGGGGCCAGGGTTGCTGGAGTTGCCTAGGACCCTGGGGACCAGCGCTCCTTCTCCCCCTGGATGCTCCTCTGCCCCTGCTGACTGGTGTTCTGCACCTGGTTTTGTCTTGTCCCCAGTGCCAGAAGAAACCCTCCGAGAGCCAGGCCCTAGGTCCACAGTGCCAGCCCTTCCTTCCCGCCTTCCTGACCCCCTACTGCAGAGGCTGACCTTAGCCTCATGCCCTGAGCCTGGGGCTGACACCTGCTTATAAGGCCTGCATGAAGCCGTCTCTGATTCTCCCTTCCTGTCTGCATCTGGAAATACTGCACGTTCCTGAAATCACTCTCTCCACACCAGGCCCTGCCTGCTGCTGCTGCTTCCAGGTCTAGTGTACAGATGCTGACCTGGTTCCTTGAGCTGACTCTGATGCATCCTTGGCCTCGATACTCAGCAGGTACAGAATTCTGCTGGTACAGCACAGTCCCCGCTGCTGAAGCTTCACTCGCTCCTGGGGCCCGCGCAGATCCAGTTCCAGTCTCCTGGGGGCCTTACCTACCTCATCGCACTGAACTGGGCCAGGCCACCAGATACTACCCTTTGGAAAGACAACCTGTTTTTATGTTGCTAACTGCATGGAGGGCAGCTGCCTGCAGGCTGCTGGGGGGCTGGAGGCTGGGAATCGGGGCTGACTTGTGCCGATCTTTACTTAGGGGTAGACTACTCTTATTTCAACTTCGATTAAAAAAAGTACTATTAAAGGCAGTTCAAAATATGTGGTACTTTCTACCTGCAGTGGTCTCAAGTCTGGAGTGTATGTGGAGTGGAAGTTTTCATTTTCCTCTCTAATAGGCAAGGTAAGTGGAAAGTGTGATGGGGAACAGGGTCCTAAGCAAGAGCCTCGCTGCTGTGTGAGATTGCGGGGCTGCCCTGCAAACTGCAGCGGACGGGGTGGCTGAAAACAATAGACATTCGTTCCCTCGCAGTCGGGATGCCAGGGGTGCAAGATCAAGGTGTTGGCAGGCCGGCCCCCCGGGAAGTCTCTGGGGGAGGTTCGTTCCTCGGTTCTTCCAGTGTCTGGCTGCTCTAGGCTTTCCTGGGCTTATGCAGCAGAACCCCGTTCTCTGCCTCTGTCTCCTTTCTGTGTCTCTGACTTTGTAGGACATTTCCCCCTTCTTATCAGGACACCGGTTGTAGTGGGTGAGCATCCACCCTGATGACCTCATCTTAATTCGATTACATCCAATGACCCTGTTTCCGATAGTCTTGGATACCGGCGGTTACGACTTCGATGTCACCTGTTGAGAAACACAGTGCAGCCCCTGGCTGTGATTCTGTCCTGCTGGTCCCACCTCAGCTGCGTGGCCAGCAGCAGGACTGTTCCGGGTCTCCGTGTGCTCGGCCGCACGGCAGCTGTAGGGTTGCTGTGAGAATTACGTGAGCTAATGCTCGGGGAAGTGGCTGCCTGGTGGAAAGGGGGTAGGATGGGCTAGTGTTTATGGCCAGTCACTTCTAGTCCTTGCTTTCCCAGTGAGTTGGTGGGGACACTGAGGAAGCGAAGGAGCCACCAAGGTAACTAGTAACAGAAGCTTAAGTCTTTCAACGCAGTGATGCGCAGGTTCTTCTGCACACAGACTTTGCTTGTGAGCCTGTTGCGGGCACTCACTTTGCTCCAGTGTTTGCTACTTGGAGTCACCTGTGCTGCTTTTTAATTGAATTGGGGTTTTTTGTTTTTGTTTTTTGGTGTTGAGTTGTAGAAGTTCTTTATATATGTTGGCTATTAACCCCTTATCAGATGTGTTATTGGTGAATACGTTCTTCCATTTGGTGGGCTGTTTTTGCATTTTGTTGATGGTTTCCTTTGCTGAGCAAAAACTTCTTACTTTGATATAGTCCCCTTTGTTTTTTTGTTTTGTTTCCCTTGGCCGAGTTTAAAGTACATGTGAAGTAACTGCCTTGGGCACATTCCAGGCAGGGGCGTCCAACCTTTGGGCGTCTCAGGCCACACGTTAAATACACAAACACTAATGAAAAGTGATGAGCAAACGAAAGGTTTTAAGTAAATTTACGATTTTGTGTTGGGCCGCCTTGACCACATGCGCCCCACGGGTCGGACACAGCTGTGAGGATCTAGGCCTGAGCTGGGCAGGGCAGGTGTGTCTGTCCTTTCGGGGTCGTCCTGTAAGGCACATGCACCACTGACTCCAGAGGCACAAGTCATGGTGGTGCATGAGCTTGCTGCCAGGATGCTGGTGTCGGGGGTGGGGAGCAAGGCCAGGGCTGCTGGGGGTGGGGGCCTTGGGTCCTTCCTGGAGCTCCGTGAGGTCGGGGAGTGGCATGGTCGCAGTGTGAAACATGAACCATGAACTGTATCCCCCTGGCTGAATTATTCAATGGCAATGAGATTCCCAAAGTTCTACACGTCATCGTCCCTAGTTCTGGATACCCTATCTTTCTATGCTAGCGTCCATCTGGGTAAATCCTAAGAGTGTCTGCAAATCCGATTGCCCTTTCCCTCCCTGCTTCCTCTTTGTGAAGTTTGCGTCCTTAGCTTCACGGCAGGCAGCGAGCCTGGCTCAGGAAATAGGCACTGCCATTGAAGGCCTGATGACTCCAGCTCGGCTTTGGACTGATGTCCGACAAAGGGATGCTTTACAGTTACTTCACTCATTTCTGTGACAAGTTCATTGCCAACCTGAATACACGGGCTTGGATCTGCATGCTCAGTTGGCGGTGCTGATCCTCGGAAATGCACATTGATAGAAAGAGGGTAGATGTCATCGTGGAGTGTACTTGGAACTGAATTTGCGTGTGGGTCTATCGATGTTCTGCGGACTTTGTTCTAAGCCGTGTTGAAGAGGTGCATAGCCATGTGGTTTATGAGTTGTTGAGATGCTATTTATTTTTACTGTACTCCACTCTTTCTGTTTCCCAAAGCAAGTAATCGTGACTTAATGTTTAAGTGGGACCACTGACTTCATACTGAGAATTATTATTACTTTAATTTGTGTTTCTTTTCCCTTGAAGCTCTGTGGTATCTTTTGGAAGACAAACCTTGTCATGTATCTTTTTTGTATTCAAATTATTTTCCTTTTTGGTATTAATTTTTGCAACCACAGCCAGTGAACAGTATTGCACATTTATTATATGCCAGACACTGTATTAACTGGTTTAGATAGATTATTATTATTTAATTTTTATGTCAATAGTGGACTTTTAAGTAGTGTCTGTTAGAATTCACTTTTTCTCATGAGAATCTCAGGCCTGGGGAGACACACTGGTAGAGGTTACACTTTTGTAAGTGGTAGAGACAGGGTTTGAACCCAGATACTCTGGGTTGGGATCTCTGGCTCCTCTGACATTGTAGATAGATACAGGCAAATCTCTGCATTGGAGGCGAGAACTGCAGATGCATTCTGGAACTTGTGAGTGATTCGAAAGTCTTCTGCCTTTCCATTTAATGAACATCTTAGGTCAGTGGATGGATTCCCTTTGCGTAATCTGTTTTGTTCAGGTTGACAGAGCGCTGCTTTGCGCAGGCAGGAGCTGACAGCAGTGAGAGATATCCCGGTAGGGCTCTGGGTTGCAGGAGCAATTAGCATGGACTTAGGAAGTCCACAGGCTTCCTCCAGAGATAACCTTGACAATTGACTCAGTTGTTATCCAGATGAAAACTGTAGCCCAAAGTCTGTGTTTCAGAACATAGGATGTGACTTGGTTTTGTGTCATAAATAACGCCCAGGTCGGCGCAGTCTCACAGACGTGATCAGATACTCCTGCTGGCAGCTCGCATTGAAGAAAACTTGTAACCTTCCCTTAGCAACATGAATGGTCTAATGACATACCTCCATGATTCCTATTTACACGTATTGTTTTGATACAACACCATCCCAGGGCAGCTATGCTGACTTCTCTTAACCCTTTCACATCACTGCTTGCAGATTTTCCCTCAGTTCTCAGAAAAATGCTCAGGGGCAATTTACCGAATGACAGGCTGGAGCTTTAGACACCCGGAAGTGGAGAAGTGAGGGCTGTCAGTTTGCATGCTCTGCGGACGCTCATTTTTGGCCGTGGGGATGCCTTCTGAAAAGTGAGAAATATGCCTTCGGAAAACTTGCGCCATTGGTGGTCGCCCTTTTTCGCCATGTTGCACCAACTGGTGTTTTCTTCTGTTGTTCAGTATATCGACTGCCTGTCTGCTGTGTTTCGTGTGAGTTCTAAAGTGACCCAGACTTTCTTCGGAAACACGGACTTCCTGGTGTTTCAGTGTGGTCAGGGCGGAGAGGCAGCAGGCACAGCGATGACTCGCCCAAAGGACGGAGCGCGAAGGGCGAAGGAGATGGTCTACGGGGCTGGAAGGGGCGTCGGAGTCCTGGTGAGATGAGGAGTGACGTGTGGCTGCAGACTAGGGACTTCAGACGGGAAGAGCTGGGAAAAGGGTAAATAGTCCAGTTTGGCCAGAACCTCAGTGTTGGGAAGTGTTTAGAAAAAAGAAACATAATTGGTCGCGTTACTTCTTGCACTAGTGCCGAGTGGTCACAGAACCAGTTACTCCAGACCGTGGGGGCTAACCCAAGGGCGAGCCTTCGTTCTCTTGCCGTCGGGAATCTGGGCGCAGCTCGGCTGGCGGTTCTGGCTTGCATTCTCTCTCCCTCCGAAGGCCTTCGTCAGGGGTAGGCGGGGGCTGCGGTTATCGGAAGGCCCTGCGAGGTGGGATGAAGGCTTGCTCCGCAGTGGCTCATTCACGTGGCAGGGAAGTGGGTACCTGTCCTTTGACACGTTGGCTGGCCTCCCCCAGGACAGAAGTTGGAGATAGAAGCCATCCCGTGGCAGCTGTGTCTTTTTTTCTGATCTGGACTTGGTGCCCACACAGCGTCAGTTCCCAAACCTTCTTCATGTTGGGAAAGGCTGGTCTGACGGGCGGGGGTGTCGAAGAACAGGCACACGCATCTTCAAACCTGTTCTATTCTCAAAAAAATAATAGTGACAGAAGCCAAAACAACAGCTGCCCTGTGACAGCTTTTCTTCAGTTGGTTCTCCGCAGCGTTGACCAATATTAGTTGACACACTGACCTGTTTTGATTGGTAAACTGAGATATGAATAATGTCTTACATGGGTTTTCACCTACTAAACTGGTTATTTAAAATAAAAGGTGGTAATCTATTCAAAAGGTATCTTGTTGCGGAAACATACTACATAAGATATTGAAGTAGAAGTAGCACAGGTGAGGGCAGGTGGGGGGTGCCCAGCCCCACCTCCCACAGCACCTGGGATAGCCCCTGCACCCAGGGGACAGAAGGAGCTCTGTATCCAGTAGGAATTCAGTTTGTTCCTTTGAAGAACGCCCCCTACTCAGGGATTCGGAATTGCTTTGTAAAATGTATTCTAATCATCAGAATTCTTTTCCGTATCTTGAACACCTGGTTGAGCCGCAGCATGGAAGGATGGTTACTTAGTGTTCTGTCACTCAAACTGTCCGTTTTGTGGGTGGAGGTGGGGGGCGGCCGAGAGTGAGGAGGAACCAGAATTTGAGGAAGCGTCCCCTGTGGATCACGCATTAGTTAGATGCATACTTGGTAGTGAAACATGAAGTCATGGTCACGGCAGTGAAAGATGTGAGCCTCCATTCTCTGTGACCTCAAATGCAAAGCCATCGCGACCCTGTCACCTCAAACCGGCACAATCTCGCTGCTGCATTGGAGGCATAGTTCTGAGAAACGGAGGCCTGGGGCGCTTTTGCCTGAGTCTTCTCGATAATTACCAGACATACCAGGGGAAATTTTTATGAGCCAGATAAGGAAAAATATGCTCATTTGTCATATGCATATGAGTTTTCTCAACATAACATTAAGCTGCCAAAGTCTCTCCCCCCACAAAAAAAATTGTATGCATGAAAAGAGACCCTTTCATACAATAGAGAGATTGGAAAAGCAAAGCACACCACTTCTCTCTAACACACTGAAAAGGCAAGAGCCAGCACAATTAAGTTTTATTTAAAGAATGTTGAGGGTGAAAAGCATGAAGATATTAATTTCCCTCCAGTGTCACTTCCCACTTTTATTGCCACTCCAATCCACTCTACCCACTTGTTCCTGGAAGGGAAAGTGGATGTCGCTGGCTGCGGGGGTTCCCTGTGAAAGAAGGAGGTGGTGCTGTAGGTGGGGAAAGCCTGGAAGAAACCCGGGGCTGCCCGGTGAATGGAAGAAAGGAGACTTTCTTTTACAAAGATGTGTGTATGGAAGGAGATTAGCGTTCTTTGAATTCATCTGTCAGCAGTCACTTTTAACACCTGTGGGGGTTCCCATTTAGGATATCGGTAAGGTCTCCAATGAGTCACTACATCTCCATAATTATTTCTTCAAATGGTTTTCTAGGAGCCAGTAAAATGCCATGCTACTTCCTGTTTCTGCTTCCTGTTCCAGCGGTTCCAGGTTTTATTATGAAAATGTAGGCGTGGGAGTGCAAGCCCCAGCTCTCAGTGCCAGGGCGCCTGGCATGGAGTAGCATCAGGAAGGTCAAGTCCCTCCCTCCTCTCTGCACACATTCTGCACCGACCCCAACATCCAAGGAGGGAGGGAGTCGAGCAGTGTCAGAGTAGGTGGCTTCTCCACAGCATCTCTCTTTCTTTCAGCTAGAAATCTTTTCACTCATGTTCTCCCTCGTTTGCAGCTCATCTCTTTCTCTCCCAACATGCAACCCACTGTTTTTATTTCTCTGCCAAAATGTGTCAGGTTGCCTTGGTCTGTGGCTGGGCCAGCAGGCCCAGGAATGAAGTCTCAGTTCTCTAATTGTTTTCTCTTGTGGGAATGAAAAAAGTGATTATTATAAACCTGGAGTGTTGTTTACTCTTTTCATTCCTGTATGCGATTCATTCATTCATTCTAACACTTACTGAGGGCCCACTGCGTAGGGCTGTGTGTGCGTCGGGGCCCAAGGCCTGGCTGAGCCCCACCCTGACAGCCATGTGGGTCCTGTAGCAAGCCCAGGGTGAGCTGCCCTGGCTGACTGTGGAGCACAGAGCAACCAGGCCTGCCCAGCCCTGCCGAATTGTCATTTCGTGAGCCGGATAAGTGACGGTTCCTGTTCGAAGCCACTAAGCTTTGGGATGCAGTAAGTAACCAGGACATTTGCCATCTGAAGTTGCTAAGAGGGCTCAGTGAAAGGATGTATATAAACCAGCACAAAACGAATGCTTCACTAATGGTAGCTCTTGTCGTTATTGTCACGAGATGAGAAGATAGCTCATAGACATCAGCGTTTGTACAAAGTGAGGTCACAGCCTAAAGTCCCCCCCACCCAGAAGTTAATTGATCCAGTTTTGTCTCTGAACCCATATAGTGTGAGGCTGGTTGAGTGACTAATACTTCTTTTGACTTTTGGTGTGAATGAATCTAGTCTCGCGTTTGTTAGATTGAGCACGAATATTTTCACGTATCTTTTAGAATAAGAGTCTTTTTTTCTTAGAAGTTAGGTATAAAGATATTTGCAGAGTGCATTGCAAGGTTTTGAGTGGGTAACGGAAGGATGCAGTTTAGTGAACTTTAACTAAGTGAGAACACGCCAGGGAGTTGGGACAGCTTGACTCTGGCGTGTGTGCCTTGCTGACAGGCCCTGCAGTATTGCCATTAGTCCTTAATGCTGCAGAAAAATTAGCTGGAATTATTGTGTGATAAAACCCTTCACAAAAAGTCCATTAACACGTCCCTACTTTAGTTCATTTAAAACATGATTCAGTTTACCAAAACTTAATTTACAAATAACTTTTCAGGATAAATACCAATTTGCGGCACCCGAACTCCAGCCGGCAGTCACTTAAGAGGTTTTTATACACGCCTGGCAGGTTGAATTTGTGCCAGGAGACTCTTAGTTTAATAATTAAAATGTAAAAACAACTCTATTCCATGATTCTAGAGCAGAGTTTCTCAACCTCAGTGCTATTGACCCTTTTGGCCAGATAACTTTTTTTTGGTTGTGGGCAGTTCTCTGCACTGTGGGATGTTAGCCGAATATCTGTGAATGCCCACCAGCTTTCAGTGGTGCCCA
This sequence comes from Micronycteris hirsuta, assembly GCA_004026765.1. NCBI lineage: Eukaryota > Metazoa > Chordata > Mammalia > Chiroptera > Phyllostomidae > Micronycteris > Micronycteris hirsuta. Next base: position 4,421 of record PVJI01018689.1, on the reverse strand, counting down.
CTGCCGAGATGATGTCAGAAAAGGTCTCCAGACATTGCCGAATACGGGGTGGGCGAGGGGGAGTCCTCCCGGGTCGAGAACCACTGACTTTATATGTACATCTAGTTTATATACGCACACACACAGATGCCGAGTGTACCGTGTTCTGGAGATTCAGCCGTGCACAGAAAGATAGTCGATCCTCTTAACTGCTGTGTATTGGGTCACCTTTGGATGGTATCGCGTTTTCTAAGTCTCCTCGTGGACCTGTGTGTTGTTTCCAATTGTGTCATAAATTATTCCCCTGTGACTATCCTTATCCATGTCACCCTGAACATAAACACGCATGTGATTATCTTAGACATTGAATACAGACCCGTAGATTTATTCAGCGTTACCAAATTGTTCTCTGAGCAGGCTACGGGAGTTTGCACTACAGTTGGGAGCGTACGTCATCCTGTTCCATGCCCGTCCTGAGGCTGATATGGTGGAATTCTTCCATCTTTGCCCATCTGAAGCGTGAACACGGCATCTTATTGCTGTTTTAATGTATGTTTTCCTGATGACTCGCAAGTCATCCAGCTGTGAACCTGGAAGGACCTCGGGGGTCTTCTAGTCAATACACAGACATACGTATATATATATATATATATATACATATATATATATATGTATATTTTTTAAAGATTTTATTTATTTATTTTCAAAGAGAGGGAAAGGGAGGGAGAAAGAGAGGGAGAGAAACATCAGTGTGTGGTTACCTCTCACGTGGCCCCCACTGGGGACCTGGCCTGCAACCCAGGCATGTGCCCTGACTGGGAATCGAACCAGCGACCCTTTGGTTCCCAGCCTGCGCTCAGTCCACTGGGCTACACCAGCCAGGCTCAATACGTATATTTTAAAGATGAAAAAAAGAAGACTTAAAATTTTTTTAAACTTCTTTATTACTTTTACTTTTGTTTACTAAGAATATTTTTTGTCTCTTTGGGTCATGTGGAATTCAGTGTCAAATCAAATGGAAGTCTTTCACATCTGCAACGAGGGTGGGAAATGTATAAATGGAGAAAAAAATAAAAGGTTTTGATAGCACAGATTTCCCCCTTGTGGCCCCCCCAACCCCACCCCAGGGAGATGGCTGTTTACTGAGCTGACCATAGTTGGCACAGGGCCTAGATGGCTGAGGACCCTCAAGGGGTTGCCTGAATGACGGAAGGGACCCTCAGATGTAATTCGAAAAAGGGAAGGTCCTAGAAACAGCTTAAAAGTGCCCCAAAGGCCGGGTTTTTTCTCTCTCCTGATTTTCTGGTTCTGTCTGTGGCCACAGTGAACCTTGGACTCGCTGATAAGGGAAGTGTTGACATCGTCCATATTACGACGGGTTCCCCAGTGAATTTTGACCCAAGCTTCCGAGGTGAGTGCTCTGGAGGCCAGCCTCCCAGAGGCCAGCTGTCAGGGCCAGTGGAGGTGACCCTCTGGGGCAGAGCAGCCCCTGGAGGGTCCCTGAGGCCACGCGGTTTTCTCCCGAAGGTCTCAGAGACTGAACAAAGTCCAGCCATGGGCATTGTCACCGCCTCCACACTAATAAGACTATCTTCCTGACAGTGTCATTCCCATTAACGAGCTCAGCATCCTGAGACCCAGTAAGCGTGCCGAGCGTGATTTCTGTGCCCCAAGCACATGCCAGTTTAGCTGCCGTGTGCTTACCGAAGACATGAGAGGAAGGAACCCATTGCCTGCAAGGGTAGCATTTGGGATTCTGGGCAAGTCGTATCTTCACAGATATTGGTGTCCATCAACGCAACCTGGAAATGTTTTTGTTTGACTTTTTGATTTGGAGGAATAAGGGCAGACAAGCAAGCTTTCCGAAGTCAAACTTGATGAGCTTATTTTTATGCCAAAGGATGCCCAAAGCGCATGTTCATATTTTGTCAAGCTGAAAAAATATTTCTTGCCGAACGAGACTCTGTTTATAGGCTTTTAAACGCTGCCACATGCCAGATGCTGTAAAGTCCATTTGCGGATTCCTTTCTGTTGTGATTCGTGTTTTGAGTAGGCATCTGTGGGTGACATGCTGTCTCTGCTGCTGGAGCCACAGGGAGGAGAAGAGGGAGGCCAGGCCTTGGGAGTGCAAGTGGAGGCAAAGATGTGCAAGCCCGGTCATGGGGGCGGGGGGTGCTGGCCCTGTGGGGCAGAGAGGAAGAACTGAATAACCACTTCGGGGAATTTGCAAGTTTCTCCAGAGCAGGAACATTCTGGCTGCATTCTGAATAATGCAGGGAAGTGGGACAAGGCAGGGGCAGCGGGTGGGGTGCGGTGCGGAGGTCTTTCCAGAGGGAGGGGACAGCACGTGCAAAGGCTGGGAGTAGTGAGAAAGCCTGTCGATTTTGGAAGAACTGTTTGTTGTTATTCATCCTTGTTGTTTGATCTGCATGTTTGGAAAACACCCCTGCCCTACTTGTGGGAATGATTCATTCAGATAAAATCCTATTATCACCCCGAATTATGCCTTTTAACACAGGCATTTCAGTCCCCCAGCTGGGGGCCCCCATTACCAAGGCTTCACTGATCTGGCCCCACTGACTTCTCTCCAGGGAATGTTTGCTCAGTAAATGCCTTTTTCCAGCCAATTTCATAAAGTCCACGCTTTTAGTGAGGACGCCTGCTTATGTGCCCATTCACATTTATTCAGAAAAAATAAAAGAGATTTGAGCCAAGCAATGGCTGATTTGTAAACTAGATATCTTTTTTTTCCCATCAAATAATGAGTTACCCAGCTACAACCTCAGTCTATTTAGATGCACATTTTTAAGTCAGCCTTCCAGACCCCAAAGAAAACCATGGGGAAAAATACCCAGGAAGCTTTTGGGACTGGAGCGTGGTACCTCCGCCTGTTCCTATCGGAGTTAGAAACATTGCTACATTCCACAGCGAAGCTGCATCTGCTCACTGGCTCCCCTTCGGGGCCCTGCAGACGCGGGCGGGGCGCAGGGGGTGACTGAACAGTGTCTTGGATACAAGAGAACCTTCACAGAAGCCACCTGAACGCCAGGGGATTTATTATTTGCTGGGCGGTTACTTCCACTGAGGCAGAGAAGCATCTGAAGGATACTTTGTTTCCCAGATATGTCATTACCAGAGGTGAGAATCACAGCCCCCCTGTTGGAGAGCACCCGGTGAGCATGGGAGAAACCTGCCGCCCACGGGGTGGAGTGAAGGTCAAGTGCAGAGGTTGGTCTTGGTGGGAGCAGGGCGAGGAGGTTTTTGGAAGGGACAGCTTCAAACCTGTCCTTGCACTCCTCCCGTTGGGTGAGTTTCTGGACTGACTGGAGAAGAAAACCATTGCCGTTTCAGGGATTCTTTCCCCCCGATCCCTTCTTTCCTTTTTCCTATTTTTTTCTACTACCAGATTTTACTTTATAGGACGGCTTCTGCAGTTTTCCCTGTCGTCGTCATCTTGCAGTAGCGTGTGGTGCACTTTAACGAATGAATGAGCCGGTATTGATACGTTATTATTCATTAATGTCCGTAGTTTATGTTCAAGTTCACTCTTTGTGTTGTACAGGGTTTTGACGAGTGAACATTGTCGACATCCACCGTTACAGTATCACACGGAATAGCTTTGCTGCCCTAAAAGTCCCATCGGCTCCTCCCCCCTGCTTGTCACCTCCAGCCACCAGACAAACCCCTGGCAACCCTAATCTTCTGATCTTTTTCCTGGTTTTATGGTTTTGCCTTTTCCAGAATGTCGTATGGTCGGAATCAAATGGCCTGTTGCCTTTTCAGACTGGCTTCCCTCACTTGGAAATGTGCACCTAGGGCTCCTCTGGGTTATTTCCATCCTTGGTGGCTCTGGCGCGATTGCTGGGCCGTGTGGTAACGCTGAATGCCACGCTTTACAAGCAAGTGCCACATTGTCTTCCGTGGTGGCTGTACCACTCCTCCTTGCTTTTTACCTTTCCCTGTGACTTTAGGAACAGAGATGAGAGATCATTTGTGCAAAAATGTGCACTGATTCTGAAATACCTAGACAAATGTTTCGTGTTTAGTAGGGCGTCATGGAAGAAGACCAATGAGGTCTTTACATTGATTGTTTACTTAACAGAAGTCTGGGGCAGGTGGCTTCAGATTCATTAAGTAGCTCAAGATGTCATTAAGGACATAAACTCTTTTCCTTTCTTCTGCTCCATGGGAAGTCAATATGTCAGCCTTTCGTCTTTTGCTCATTCTTCATAGTCTCAAGGTGGCTGCTGCGGCACCGGACATCATGCTCTCACAGGCCCAGTAGGAAAAAAGGAGGAAGTGGAAACATCATCGGTTCGCTTCTCACGTCACCTCTTTCATCAGAAAAGCGACCTATAGCAGATTTCCTCTGATGTCTTTTTGGCCTCTGATGGGTCATATAGTCACTCTGTTGGACCAGGCCTCGCTCACTTATCCAGGGG
>PVJI01018688.1:0-32749 GCA_004026765.1 Micronycteris hirsuta | reverse complement strand
CCTCCCCCTGTCTGTTTTCTACCTCCCATTTATGCTACTTATTCTGTGCCCCTCTCCCCGCTTCTCCCCCTACCACTCCCCTGTTGATATTCCTCCATACCTTATATAAATCCCTTTAACATTTCATACAACAAAGGCTGGGTGATGATGAACTTCTTGAACTTGACCTTATCTGAGAAGCACTTTATCTGCCCTTCCATTCTAAATGATAGCTTTGCTGGATAGAGTATTCTTGGATGCAGGTCCTTGCCTTTCATGACTTGGAATACTTCTGTCCAGCCCCTTCTAGCCTGCAAGGTCTCTTTTGAGAAATCAGCTGACAGTCTTATGGGAATTCCTTTGTAGGTAACTGTCACCTTTTCTCTTGCTACTTCTAGGATTCTCTCCTTATCTTTAATCTTGGGTAGTGTAATTATGATGTGTCTTGGTGTGTTCCTCTTTGGGTCCAACTTCTTTGGGACTCTCTGAGCTTCCTGGACTTCCCGAAAGTCTATTTCCTTCACCAGCTTGGGGAAGTTCTCCATCATTATTTGTTCAAATAAGTTTTCAATCTCTTGGTCTTCCTCTTCTCTTTCTGGCACCCCTATGATTCAGATGTTGGAGAGCTTAAAGTTGTCTCAGAGGTTCCTGAGCCTCTCCTCATTTTTTTTGAATTCTTGTTGCTTCACTGTGTTCTGGTTGAATGTTTATTTCTTCCTTTTGTTCCAAATCATTGATTTGAGTCCTGGTTTCTTTTCCTTTATTGTTGCTTCCCTGTATATTTTTCTTTTTTTCCTTTTTAAAAAGATTCTATTTATTTATTTTTAGAAAGAGGGAAAAGGAGGTAGAAAGAGAAAAACATCCGACGTGTGAGAGATACATGGATCAGTTGCCTCTCTCATGCCTGGCTTACAACCCAGGCATGCGCTCTGACTGGGAATCAAATCAGTGACCTTTTAGTTTGCAGGCTGGTACCCAATCCATTGAGCCATACCAGCCAGGGCCCTGTATATTTTTCTTTATTTCACTTTGTAAAACCTTCACTTCATTTATTTTTGAACCATACTCAATCACTTCTGTGAGCGTCCTGCTTAACAGTGTTTTAACTCTCCATCTGATAGGTTGGCTATCTCCTCATTGCTTAGTTCTTTTGGGTGGATTTTGATCTGTTCTTTCATTTGGGCCATCCTTTTGTTTTGGCATGCTTGTTATGCAGTAAGGGGAAGAGCCTTAGGTATTTACCATGGTGAAGCAACACATGTGGCTGTGTTGTGGTGCTGTATGTGGGGAAGGGTCAGAGAGGGAACAATGCCACTTGCTGGGCCCTCACCCTGCTTTCAGTCACTTCCCCCACTTCCCACAAGCAAATTTGTTTCCTTTCAGGTGATGCCCTGGTGCTGATTCCCAGGTTGGTGGCTGTTTACTTTCTAGGACCCTGTGGACCCCTCTAAGGGACTCTTCTGTGAGACTAGGAGTTTCTCCTGGTGCTGCCAAACCCTCACAAATTGTACAGCCAGAAATTTTGAGCCTTTAGTTTCCTGCACTGGACCCTGGGTTGCACAGGCTGTCTCGCTTCCCCGTTGTTCCTCCCAGCTTATTCCAAACATGAATGTGGGACTGTCCCGTCCACCAGCCACCGTGTTGCCAGTCTGGATGAATGTTTCTTCTTTAACTCCTTGATTGTCAGACTTGCATACAATGATTTTCTGGCACTTATGGTTAGTTTTTGTTTTTAAATTGGTTGTTATCCTTCTTTTGGTTGTGTGAGGAAGCAAAATGTATCTACTTACACCTCTGTATTGGCCAGAAGCCCAATTTATACCTTTTAGAAGCAGAGGTAACAACTTGGATTTACCGTTGGCATCTGAATTATGAGGGTGGGGATGAAGTTTTGAGAGAATGACCCCTTGACCTGTGGTGTCTAATGTTATCTCGAGGTAGAGAGTGTCAGAATTGAGTTAAACTATAGGACACCTAGCTGGTGTCAGGAGAATCAGAGATTGCTTAGTGAGTGAAATACCTTACCCCAAACATGCAACATTTGGTGACCAAAAGGGAAGCGTAAAGTGCAAGGGCTTCATTTGAGTGAGCCACAACCCCTTATGATTTTAATGCCCCCAGTATTCTTGGTTAAAATGTAATAATTAAATTAAGTTAATTAAATAATTTAAAATTAAATAATTTCCTCAGTCCTTTGTTCACATCTTAACCCCTCTTTATTTTTTTAAATTTTTAAAGTATATTTATTGCTTATGCTATTACAGAGGCAAAGTATATCTACCTACGCCTTCATCTTGGCCAGAAGTCCTCCATGGACTCCCTTTGAATGGACTCTCCTGAGAGACCAGCAGTTTATTCCTTTACCCAACCTGTACTGGTTTTTACAGGCAGAAGTTATGAGGCTTTGTATTACCAGATCTGGAACCATGGGCTGTGCAATATGGCCTGGGGCTGGGATCTCTCTCTTCCCAGGTTTTCCTCTCAGTTTTCATCCATCACACATGAATGTGGGACCACCATTGCTGCCAGCCACCACCGCTGCTGTCTCACTGTCACTGCTGCCACACCCTGTCCTCTCCACCCTGGTTCCTCATTTCCACCCCTCCTACCCATCTGGGAAGAGCATTTCTTCTTTAAATCCTTAGTTGTTGGACTTCTATAGTTTGATTTTCTGACAGTTCTGGCTGTTTTTTGTTTTGAGGTTAGTTGTGCTCCTTCTTATGATTGTGCGATGAAACGGAACATGTCTATCTACACCTTCATATTGGCTTCAAGTCCTCTATACCACCCTTTCTGCTCCACTCCTTTTGTTCTCAAGAATGCAGTCTTAAGTTGCTGATGTGTTGTCTCTTTATCAAACAGGAGGAGGTAACTTTAGGGTTGGAGGAGAATTTATGAGTTTGTTTTGCAGAATAAAAGAATGTCTTCAAGGCAGCTGCAACCAACTGCTGGTGCTCAGGAGTCTGATGCAAAAAAAACATTATTTGTGACTGAAGAATCACAGGCTTTTCTCTCAGTTCCTTAGAACTCTCCCTTCCCTTTCCTCTCCTTTAAAACTCTCCCGCTTGCTCTAGAACTTTGGAGATAGTCCTTGGACATTAGTGTGAACCTTTCTCAGGCTGCTGACTTCTTGAATAAAGCAATCTTTCCTTTCCATCCAACGCTTGTCTCTCGAATATTGGTTTTGAGCAGTGAGCACCCAATTTTGGTTTTTTTGGTAACACTTGAGTCATAAAAAAAGATATCTCCCTAGTTTTACTAAGAGTTTTTTTTAATTAAGAGTAAAATTTTTATTTTTTTTTCACATCTTTTTTTTTGGCAGCTGTGAGATGATCATATGGTTTTCCTCTTTAACTTTTTTCTTGATCCACTTCACCCATTTTACATACCTCTATTGCCCTCCCCCCATACCTTGGCTACCATTAATCTATTTTAAGTTCTGTTTTTGGTTTTTATTTTAGATTCCACATATAAGTGAAACAATATAGTATTTGTCTTTTTCTGCCTGACATATTTCACTTAGCATAATATCTTAAGTTTCGTCCACGTTGTCACAAATGGGAATATTCCATTCTTTTTTATGGCTGAATATATATATATATATATATATGAATATTTTATATATATGAGGTCTGTCCTGAAGGTATCCAACCATGTACTATGAAAAATAGAGACATTTATTGAAGAAGATACAAGATATAAGAAACATTGTACATAGGACAATGATGTTTCAGTCCTCTTCAAAGTAGGCACCTTGGGACTTCACACAGTTCTCCCAGTTGCCATCAGTTACCTTGTATTTTCCTGAATCTTATCAATGATCTGAAATCTCTTCCCTTTCAAAGGTGATTTTAGTTTTGGGAAAAGCCAAAAGTTACAGGACACCCATCTGGGCTGTAGGGGGGCTCAGTCACCTGGATGATTTGATGTTTCTCAAAAACACTTTGCACAAGAGGTGATGTATGAGCAGGCACATTGTCATGATGAAGCTGCCAGTCACCTGTTGTCCATAGCTGCAGCCTTCTGAATTATCTGAGCAGGTTCCATGGAGTAATGTTCAAGCTTAACACAAAATGTAATTTAGATTTGTAGTTCTATTTGCTCAGTCATTTTGAAAGCAATGGCCACAAAGTACACATGCTCACTCAACAGTGTGCACCACACTCACTGACTAGTACAGTAAAGTTGTCATTGTTCACACATGCACAATCCAGTCTATTCTCTTTGGCTACCAGGTTACATTGATGTCACGCACACCATTCATGCTATATTAACAATGGCTGGCTTTTAGCCAGATAGACATAATATATATTAATATATAATATATACTTCCAAATTACATATATTATACATTTTATATTACTTATATATTATATGTATATTATATATATAAAACAGAATATGTTTATACATGTAGAATATATTTACATTCTATATTATATATACACAAAATATCTTTATATATAAAATATAATTTACATAATTTACATATTATATAAATAGAACTTAAGGAAATATATATTATATTTTGTATATACCATATGCATATAATATATAATGTTAGTTATATATATATATAGTTAATATATTTATATAATATTTATATAAGATTTTTAAAATTAAATAAATTATATAATTTATTTGTTTTTATGTTATTTAATATATGCAGAGACTTCCTCCAAGATGGCGGCATAGGTGGACGCAACTGCACCACCGCTCACAACCAGAGAGTTTAAACAACAGACTCAATAGCGAAAAATAAACAACCAGAATGGACAGAATCGAACTGAAGGAAAGTCCGACACCCAGGAAGTTGGGCAGGACATACATCCAGGCCGGTAAGCGGGGCAGAACCAAGCGGAGGAGCGGAGTGAGAGGCAGTTTGCCTGGAGGAACTCACCCCGCGAGAGCCTAAACAAAACACTACCCCAAGCAACGGGTGAACCTCGCAGGCCGGCGGCGTAACCGGAGAGGCCAATGGGAACCAGCAGGGCTGAGACTGGCAGAAAAGGCAGTGGGGAACTTGGGAGCAGAGGGTGATAGGGAGCGGCGGTGAACGGCAGACGCCATTGCTCCCTCCCAGGCCATGCCCCCAGAGGAAACGTCACCAAAAAGTGACCCAGGTTGCCAGGCACCGGCAAACACCTAAGACTCTGACAGGTGCGCCGAGATAAAAAAGAATGAAAATGGCCAAAATGAAAAATCAGAACAAATCACAACTAACGGATGAAGAGATAGCCAAATTAACAGATGTCCAGTTTAAAACACTGGTAATCAGGATGCTCACAAAACTGGAAGAAAGGTGGACGCAAATAATTGAACAAATGAAGAATACAATAAAGATAATGGAGGAAGATTTACAGGGAACCAATAGGGAAAAAAAGGAAGCTGGGACTCAAACCAATGGGGTGGACCACAAGGAAGAAACAAGAATTCAAAAAAATGAGGAGGGACTCAGGAACCTCAGAGACATTTGTAAACGACCCAACATCCGGCTCATAGGGCTGCCAGAAGGACGAGAGGAACACCAAGAAATTGAACGTATTTTTTGAACAGATAATGAACGAGAACTTCCCAAATCTGGCAAAGGAAGTAGGCTTCCTGGAAGTCCAAGAAGCTCAGAGAACCCCAAAGAAGCGGGACCCAAAGAGGAACACACCAAGGCACATCATAATAACATTACCCAAGATCAAGAATAAGGAAAGAATCTTACAAGCAGCAAGAGAAAAGGAGACAGTTGCCTACAAAGGAATTCCCATAAGACTGTCAGTGGATTTCTCAAAGGAGACCTTCCGAGCAAGAAGGGGCTGGAGAGAAATATTTCAAATCATGAAAAGCAAGGACCTACATCCAAAAATAATCTATCCAGCAAAACCGTCATTTAGAATGGAAGGGCAGATGAAGTGCTTCTCAGATAAGGTCAAGTTCAAGGAGTACATCATCACGCAGCCTTTACTATATGAAATGTTAAGGGGTTTTATATAAGGACTCATGAGAGAAGGCACAGAGGCCAGATCAGCTACCGGGGAACTCAGATCAGCCACAGCCAAGATGCTTGTGAGGTAAGCAAGCAAAATACAACCAGAGAAACAAACTATAACCAGAGACATTGAAATTTAGAACAATCTGGCAGTAACCAGTGGGGAGGGGGAAGGTGATAATGGGGACAAGGGTATTCAGGAACTGCTATAAAGGACACATGGACAAAACCAAGGGGGTGGGGGGAAGCAAGGGAGGGAGGTGGGTTTGCCTGGGGCTGGGGATGGGGTGTAAATCCAGATAATTGTAAGTGAACAACAATAAAATAATTTTTAAAAAAGAGAAAAAATATATGCATATAATTATATATTTGTATAATATATTATATATAAATATGTACTTATTTATATATAAATATACATCACATTTTGATTGTTCATTCATCCAGTGATGGACAGTTAAGTTGTTTCTGTATCTTGGTTATTGTAAATAATGCTGCAATGAACATGGAGATGCATATATCTTTACAAGTTATTGTTTTCATTTTCTTAAGATAAATACCCAGAAATAGAATTACTGGATAATATAATAGTTTTGTTTTAAAGTTTTTGAGTAACCTCCATATGATTTTCCAGAGTGGCTACTCCAGTTTACATCTTGACTAACAATGCATAAGAGTTTCCATTTCTGCATATCCTCATCAACACTTGTTATTTCTTGTCTTTTTGATAATAGCCACTCTAACAGGTATGAGGTGATATCTCAACATGGTTTTGTTTTGCATTTTTGTGATGATCAGTAACATGAGCAACTTTTCAGGTAGCTTTTGGCTATCTGTATATCTGCAATTCAGATGTTCTGGCCATTTAAAATCAGGTTATTTGTTTTTTCTTTCCTTTTTTTCCGATTGAGTTGTATGAATTCTTTATATATTTTGAATATGAACCACTTATCAGATATAATTTGACAATATTTTCACCCATTCCATAAGTTCTCTTTGTCAATGCAAGAAACATTCAAACATGTAGAGAATTTTTTTGTGAGTTTATTTGAGCCAAACTGCAGAAGACCAGCTTCTGCAATTTCTTAAGGGGTTCAGTCCGAAGGAATGAACGGCAGAGGCGTAATGAAATGGAGTTCAGTTTATTGAAAATGAGAGAACAGCTTTTTTGCTAGTCCCTCGGCCTCCAATTCAAACTGACTGACTCATCAAACAAAGGAACTATTTCTATTTTTAAAGACAAGGCTTTTTTTTACAACAGTAGTGATAGAAAGCAGACACACATCATACACAATTAGTAAAGGACAGCTGCAAGTTACAAATCACCAAGAAATAACACATTGAGCAATTAAAAAGACTATAAATTCTACTCATGTTAAACAAATGGGTATGCTGATAAGGGATCATCATCAAACAGCTAGAAATAATATCAGTACTAACTATTTTAAGCACTAATAATTGGTTAGACATATATATATGTATTTTCTTAGTTCCTAGATAACTCTAAATTAGTAATTAGAAATATACGTAGAGGTTAGTCTTTGTGCTTAGGAAGTTTGAGAGAGAGAGAGGTCATCTAAATCAAGGTACTTCTAACCCAATTAGCTGTTCTTTGAAGCATAAACATTTGCCAGTGTCCTTGGAATCCTAAGCAACAGATGGTCTTTATCTACAAACTGTCTGAGGTATAAATCCTAATGTTTATGACTATTGACTAAACTTCCTAGCTATTAAAATCTTTTCCTATATCTCTGGTCTAAAGAAGAACAATAAATTGCTGAATTTCAGGGAGAATGGTTTAAAGTATTTTTAGTAATGACTTCTCCCAGGCCTCTCTCATCAGTTAACAGACTGCTTTGCTTTTTGCATTGAGGCGGCTTGGCTTGCTAAATGGCTAATCTCTCCTTTAACCCTTCATGTGTGGGGATGGTAAGGATGATTCAGCTTCTAACATTTTATAAGCCATTAGAATTGTTCTAACTCTCAGGAGTGCTAAAGCAAACCAGCGCAGAGTGAGACTTGCGGGTGGACTGCCCATGGTTGCCTCCTGCTGAGCAGCAATTTCATGTGTGGGGAATAGATTAGTAGTTAGAAGTCTTTGTTTTTAGAGGTCAAATAAGCATTGCCACATCTACACCATAGAAGCCACAAGCCAGACTTGTGAGAACTGCCCCTGGTCGCCTGCCACTGTGCAGCTGTGTCCTGTCCTGCCCATATCCGACCCTGCTGAGAAATGGGTGGGGCTGCCCTGGCTGGCTTAGCTCAGTGGATTGAGCGCGGGCTGGGAACCAGAGGGTCCCGGTTCGATTCCCCGTCAGGGCACATGCCTGGGTTGCAGGCCGGGTCCCCAGTGAGGGCCATGTGAGAGGCAACCATACATTGCTGTTTCTCTCCTTCTCTGTCTGTCTCCCTTCCTCTCTCTAAAATAAATAAATTAAAAAAATATTAAAAAAAAAATTAAAAAAAAAAAGAAATGGGTGGGGCTAGTCCTCCGCAAATCAGTGCTTATGGATCTGATGTAGGATGGCCTCCAACACCAAATTGACCACAATTACTGAGAATCGAAACCTCAATGAGTTGAGAAAATTCTCTGGAGAATGGTAGAAATAAATGTGCACCTTATTTTACACATTACAAGCAGAAGAGGAGGTGTAGGGGGTTTCATAAAATCCATTGGTGATAGATTAGGGAGGCAGGAGAAAGCGAAGTGGGGAAACATCTAGGATTGGATAAAAAGTAAAATAATAGACACTTTTTCACAGGTGGGTACAGGATAGTTAATACTCAACAATTAACATGGTAACGATAACAATGAGGGGATTTGTGGTGTCCCCCTGGTGTGGTGCCTATGTTTTGAGGGGTATGGAAAAAGGAAACTTGACATTCCAAAGGTGTGTTATCACAGATGCAAAGAGACAACAGGCAGGCTCAGGTAAGGAAAAGCTTGACCTTCATTAGGGAAAAATACCAGCCTAGGAAATGACTACCGCCATGACCTGTCTTTGGTTAGAAAGTTTTTAAATTTTGAACCATCCTGTGTTACTTTAGGTGTCTGAGTGTAACAGGAAAAGAAATCAGTGTTCAGGCTGCCTGTCACTACCAAACCCAATAAGCAATGACAGTGATTGAATCTTTATGGGCACTTTATTCAGATGGCTGGCTATCTGAGAAGATGGTGGGTTCATACCCTAACAGACCATCTTGTCTTTTCTTTACAGGCCAATGTTTTCATACCAGGGAATAAAGAAGGTGCAGTGAGAGCTTTGAGATTCAGGGAGGATTGGGTGAAAGAAGCTGCAATATTCCTGTCCTGGGCACTTAGCTGTTCCCAGGGGCAGGTGGTCATCTGTCTCTCCCTGGAACACAAAGGTCTGGATGCCTCCAGTTGTCCCCAGGTGGTAATCTTTGGTGGTGCCCCAAGAGGTTGGCTGTTTTCCCAGGAGCCAGGATGGGCCTTATCTGTAGTTTCTGAAACAAAGGCTTTAACACATACATTACTTGCTGGGCTCATAACTTTTTACCTTAAACTGAAATTTTCTAACTCTTGAGTCCCCTATCAGAATCACACCTCACTGGGAGCATCAGACTCAAAGCAGGAGCCCTCAGAGGGGAGCCAATATTGGTAGGAACAGTTTATAACCGATAAATTGCTGATGACTCAGTGTAAACCAACCTGAGAGTTAAAAACTAAGGGGGCCCAGACTTAGGGAAGTCCCCACACTTCTTTTAAAGAAGTGTTTTATTTTTTTTATTTTTACTTTTTGACGAGAGAGAGAGAGAGAGAGAGAGAGAAAATTTGTTGTTCCATTGGTTGATTCTTGTAGGTGTCCTGACCCAGGACTGAACCTATAACCGTGGTGTATGGGGATAATGCTTTAATCGACCGTGCTACCCACCCAAGGCAAACCTCCATACTTTTTAAGAGTTTTACCTCCAGGAGCCTCACTGAGTTCTCACTATGAAGAGTTCAGGAAATTCCCTTGTCCTTATGGCAGAGGGATAGGAAATGTAACTATTCTGAGATAAGCCCAGAGCTCTTTGTTCTCCTTTAACAAGGTATGCCCTTAAGGGAAACTATTTTACCAGACCCTGACAGAGAGGGAAAAGGTTCAATTTGGACTTACTGGAAGACTGAAATCTGATCCTAGGATTATAGAATGCTTCTCCACCCTGCACACCTTATCACCACATCAGCAGGGCTCCTGTATAATAACAGAGGGTGACAGCTGAAAGAACTTCACACCTCAGCCCCCTATTTAAGAAGTCTCTAGAAAAACCCAAAAACCACAAGAAAAGACAAATACAAGGACACAGGAGAAAATTAGCCTCTGACACCTATAGTTACAGCAAACAGTAAGCATAGCTTACTTACCTCCTAGCCAGATAAACATAAAATCTCACTCTAAAGGCTTACTAGCCCTGGTTCCTTTTACTGATTTTTTGATGTCAGGCTTTCAACAAAAAATTATAAGACTGTTAAAGCAAAAAACAGCCTGGAGAAACAAATGAAGCATCAGAACTGATCCATATATGGCAGAGATTTTGAAATTTTCAGACTGGTGCCTGAAATAACAATGAGTAGCCCTGGCAAAGTTGGTTAGGGCATCTCCCGGCATGCCAGGATTGTGGTTTTGATCCCCAGCCACTGAACATACAAGAATCAACCAATGAATGCATAAGTAAGTGGAACAAGAAGTCTGTTTCTCTCTCAAATCAATGAACAAAAAAATTAAAAATTAAATAGCCCTGGCTGGTGTAGCTCAGTGGAAAGAGCGCGGGCTGGGAACCAGAGGGTCCCGGTTCAATTCCCAGTCAGGGCACATGCCTGGGTTGCGGGCCAGGTTCCCAGTGGGGGCCATGTGAAAGGCAACCGCACATGGATGTTTCTCTCCCTCTCTGTCTCCCTCCCTTCCACTCTCTCTAAAAAGAAATAAAATCTTAAAAAAAAAATTAAAAATTAAAATAACTGATATGCTAAGGGCTCTAGTGGAAAATGCAAATAATATGCAAGAACAGATGGCCAATGTAAGCAAGGAGATAGAAATTCTTAAAAAGACTCTAAGGGAGATGTTAGAAGTTAAAAACACTAATGGAAATGAAGAACTCCTTTAATAGGCTCATTATTACCATGGACACAGAAAAAGAAAGAATTCCACATTTGAGTTTCTAGTATGTCACTAGAAACTTCAAAACTGTAACGTAAAGGAAAAAATGTAACAGAATTTTCAAGAATAGTGGGAAAAATACAAAAGGAATAACATACTTAATCAGACTACCAGAAGAAAAAGAGAGAAATGAACAGAGGACATATTTGAAATAAAAATGGATAATAATTTACCAAAATTAATGGCACCCACCAAATCACAGGTTTAGGAATATCAGAAAACACCAAGTATTAAAGTACAAAAATATATATAGCTAGACATATTATATTCAATCTTCAGAAAATCAAAGACAAGAAAAACTTGAAAAAAGCTAGGAGAGGGGCATCTAACTTATAGAGGAACAAGGATAAGAATTACATTGGACTTCTCTTCAGGCAAGCAACAACAGAATAGAAATATTTAAAATGTTAAAACAAACAAACAAAAAAAAACAACCTGGAGTTCTGTATTCGGTAAAATTATCCTTCAAAACTTAAGGGTAAATGAAGACTTTCTAAAACAAACAAAAACTGAGAGAATTTGTCACCAGATTTGCCTTGTAAGAAATGTTAAAAGTTCTTTAAAGAGAAGGAAAATGATATATAGGCTAGGAACTTGGATCTACATAAAGAAAAGAAGAGAAGTAGAATAAAATCCTATGATTTTCTTATTCTTTTTGGGTGTTTTAAAAAAAATTCTTATTCTTAATTTATCTAACAGATAACAGTTTGCTCAAAATAATAACAGCAACCATGTGTTTTTTGATTACATCTTATAGATAAGTGCAATGAATGACACAATGTTATAAGGAATAAGAAGGAGATTGTGGCAATACTCTACTGTCAGGTACTTACATTCCCTATGAGGCAGTACAATGCTGTTTGAAAGTGGACATGGATTAGTTGTAAGTGTACATTGAAAACTCTAAGGTGAACACTAAAAGTTCATCTTGCACTATGCAAGAGGACTATACAAAAACTCATTATCTTTCCCTGGCTGGTGTGTAGAAACACCCAATAAGAGAAGGAAGAAAGTAGAGCAGTCCCAAAATAACCAGTTACAAGACTACTTCCCCATAGTGTGGTTTTTTTCTTCAAAAACCTTACATTGAACCACCCACGTGGGAACTGGTCTCAACTTGACTTCCCCTCTCTCACTCCCGAGAGATCCCTCTTTCAATAAACCCCTTGTTTTGCTTTTAGCTTGCTGTCTTCTTTCAGTTTCTTAGTGTCTCCAGTCTAACAATAGACCTAGTCCCTGGTGGGGGTGTGTGTGAGAGGCAACCACACATCGGTGTAACTCTCCCTCTCTTCCTCCCTTCTTCTCTCTAAAAATAAATAAATAAAATCTTTTAAAAAACCCATCATTTCTATACAGTAGCACTGAGCAAATTGAAAATAAAATTACAATAGCGTCAAGAAGAATGAAATACTTAGGGATAAATTTTTAAAAATTATGTAAAATTTATACTCTAAAACTATAAAATATTGTTGAGTGGTTGGAAAGGTGGTGGCGAAGTAGGTGGGATCTGGACCCACTTGCTCATGCACCCAACTGGGACACCTGGCCAATCTCCTCAAGAACAGAGTGAACAGCCAACGGAATCCCAGCTGATATGAAGTTTGGAAGCCAAAGGTTTCAGAGGATGCTAAAAACAGAGGATAAGGAGATATTGTAGGCCGACGGGAAGGTCTGCAGGCCTTGTGTCAGAGACTGGAGCTGCTGTGGGATCACTGGAGGAGAGCTGGGACAGTGATTGCTACTTAGTGGCTCCCTCCTCTCCCAGAGCAGGGAAGACATAGACTCTCTCCAGGAGAGACCTGGATGCTTAAAGTTGCTGGGGGGATAAAGAGGCAGTAAGAGACACATAGCAGGCAGCGTACTTTACCTGGGATGATGGTTGCAGGTTTGGGTGGCAGTCGCAAGCTAGGACAGTACCCAAAAAATTGGAAGCTGGGTGACAACTGGAGCTGGGAGAAGACATGGGCCATTGTAACAGGGTGCAGCCAGGATTGGGGGTGGGGCCCAAATAGGGATTTGTAAGGGGGTCCAGAGCTCAGGGTGTCCAGGAAATATACTGTTGTCCTCATCCCCACAAGTCTGAACTGGGGGATGGGACACCTGGAGTAGGGACATTGAGAGCTGTTCTGCATAGCAACAGTTTTGCAACTAACTTCAGTCATGGTCATTTAACATATCTATAACTTTTAACTGGTTTCACGGATATGTTGAATAGTTGCGGCCATGCTTTGAGCTCAAGAGATGGGAGTGACTTTGACAAAGGATGTAATTGGGAGGCAACTCCCCCTGGTTACAACTCCTGCATGACAGCTTGGAATAGGAGGGGACCACACAACTTTGGAGAAAGGAGGGGACCACGTGGCTTTGGCAAAGAAGGAGGGATCATGCAGCTTTTGGCAAGAGAGCAAGAATCACATGGCTTTGGGGCTCCCTTTGCCACGCAACTTAGAAAGCTGGAAAGCAAGATGCAGCAGCGATGCAGAGCTCTCTCTTAGCAGTTTGGAAGAATGCAGGAGAGATGCTGTAGGAAGGAAAGGGGTAAAAGGACTCTTGCTGGTGGGCCATGAGAAGGTGCCACACAGTTTGGATTAAGAACTGGAGATTATGGCGGCAACACAGTTGATGGTACTGGGAACTGAGGGAGGTCTGCCAGGCAGTCATGGATTACCGGGAAGAAACAGGGGCTACCAGAGCCATGGACTTCTACTTCTTTTCCTGAGATACAGTACCCCATACTGGGCAGAAGGGGAAAGGAAGGACTGTGTGCATTCATGGGTATCCTAAGGGACTTTGGGATCTTAATGAAGACATTAACTCATTACTCTAAGTCTGTATAACCTGTGAATAAATAACTCCTTTCCTTTTCACCAATCTCTGGCATTGAAAGAAGTAATTCCCTGGTGGCAAGCAAGGTGAACCTAGTACGGGGGACCCCAGGAGAAGGGAGGGGTCCCTTCTACCCAACAATTCAATAATTGTATATTGTTCCCCCATCATGGGTCTGTTCTGTAACACCATAAATGGCCATGACCCAGAGAGACTCTGGGTTAGTCAGAGGGTTGGTCTGTGTGGAAAGCCAGTTGCTTGTTAGGAATAGCAGATGGCACTCAGGGGGACTACTCTCAAATGAGGATCTCAGCTGCTATCCAAAAACCTCACATGCATAGAGACCTGGTGTGCACAGAGGTCTCAAGTGCATAGGATCCCTGCATGTACAGCACAGGGTCAGTGAAGAGGGAGGACTGAGGACCCAATTTGCTCCCACTCAGGGCACCTGACAGATTGATCAAAGAAGGGCAGCAGGGGCTCAGAGAAGTAGCAGCTCCCAGAGAGACTTCTTTTAATAAGGAAACTGAGTTTCCCTGAAGGGACTTCAGCCAGGCCAACAAAGGTGGGGCGGCGGGGACGATTTGCTCCTACTCAATGCACCTCACTGACTGATTAAAGGATTGCAAAATGAGGTGGATTAGCAGCACCCACCTGGTGCATATGTGCAGAGTGGATAATATGGGTGCACAGTGCTCAGAGGGCATGGGCTAGAAACTGGGCAACTGTTATCATTGTAGCCCAGACCTGGCCCTTAACCTCCTGGAATCACAGGAAAAGAAAAAACTGAGCCCAGTCCCCCTCTGCCTATAGGATCTGAGAAGACCTGCAAAACCCGCTTGACAGGTTTAAAGTCAACAGGAAGCTTTCCTCCCCACTCTCCCAAGAGTAAGACAATAAGACCTGGAACTGTGAGAAAACCAGACAGATCCAGAAAGAAGTCAGAAGGCAAGCACCAACAGTTGAGACAAAGAGCTGGGGAATGGGACACTTGGAGTAAGGCCATTGAGAGCTGTTCCTTCCTTCAGAAAGAACTTTGCTATCCTTCAGAACTTGCAATAACAATTGTCGTTATTGACCTTGCTGTGAGTTATCTGCAATTTTTCTCCCATTGGTCTATTACCTTTTCAATTTTACTTCAAAGCTTATACTATACCATTCCCTCTTCTTACCCCATTGTTCCTATTGCCCTTTAGTGTTTTAGTTACATTGTAAATGTTGCCCTCTCCCGTTCCACCCCAACTCTTATCAATTCTCCTCTCTTTTACCATACAACAACACTTTCTCCTCTTTTAGTCATTTCATATTCCTTTTGTCACATCATATAATATCCACAATCTCTCCTCACATTTATTAACGATAGTTCTGATAGGGGACTCAAGAATTGGAAATTTTCAGTTTAAGGTAAAAAGTTATAAGCCTAGCAAGTAATGTATGTGTTAAAGCCTTTGTTTCAGAAACTACAGATAAGGCCCATCCTGGCTCCTGGGAAAACAGCCAACCTCTTGGGGCACCACCAAAGATTACCACCTGGGGACAACTGGAGTCATCCAGACCTTTGTGTTCCAGGGAGAGACAGATGGCCACCTGCCCCTGGGAACAGCTAAGTGCCCAGGACAGGAATGTTGCAGTGTCACTCACCTAATCCCCTTGAACTTCAAAGCCCTCACCACACCTTGCTTATTCCCTGGTATAAAAACATTGGCCTGCAAAGAAAAGACAAGATGGTCTGTTAGGGTATGAACGCACCATCATCTTAGATCGCCAGCCATCTGAATAAAGTGCCCATAAAGATTCAATCACTGTCATTGCTTATTGGGTTTGGTAGTGACAGGCAGCCCAAATGCCAGTTACAGTTCCAGTTACAGTTCCCCTCTGGTTGACACTGCAGATGTGGTAGGGTGGTTCTTTTTGCTGGCATAGGTTTGGTGGTCTGACACTATTGTTTTGTTAACCAACACCTGTACACTAGCATACAAGACAAGGTGGGAATTGTGAGTGCCAGTAAACCCACTAAAAGAGAGAACCCACCAACAAAGGGGCCACCAACAGGTAAAACCCAAGTATAATAAGACAGCCCACACAAATGGAAGAAAGGGCAACCCTAGATCATCCAGACAAGGAGATCAAAGAGACCACACCATTGAGTCCCACAAAATTCCTACCACAGAAGATCACCCTATGAAAACAGCTGGCAGAGCAGAGCATCAGGAATTGCAGAAACAAAGAAAGTCACATAAAAAGGGGAGACAAAGAACCCACAATTGAAAGGAATGGAAGACTTCCTAGTAAAAGAGCTAAATGAAATGAGGCAACACGCTATCAAACATAGACTTCAAAAGAATGGTTATAAGGATGCTCAAGAATCTCACTGACAACTACAAGGAATTGAGTGGGAACTACAACAGATGAAAAAGGAAATAGAAACTATAAACAAGGACCAGGAGGAAATGAAGAATACAATATCCAAAATAAAAAATACACCAGAAAGAATCACAAGCAGATTGGATGAAGCAGAGGACCAAATTAGTGAGCTGGAAGACAAGGTAGAAAGAAATACCCAGGTAGAGCAGCTGCACTAAAAAAAATATGAAGATAGTATAAGGGAACAAAAGACAATGTAAAATGCAACAACACTCAAATCACAGGAATCCCAGAAGGAGAAGAAAAGGAGCAAGGGAGAGAAACCCTGTTTGAAAAAACAATGACAGAAAACTACCCTAACCTGGAGAAGGGAAAAGACACGCAAGTTCAAGAAGCACAAGTTCCTAATCAAGATGAACCCAAAGAGGCCAACTCCAAGACACATCAAAATTTAAATGCCAGCTTTTGAGGACAAAGAGAATCTCAAAGGCAGGAGGGGAAAAACAGGAAATAACCTACAAGGGAGCCCCGATAAGACTAGCAACTGACTTCTCAATAGAAACGTTCCAAGCCAGAACGGAATGGCAAGAAATATTCCAAGTAATGAAAAATAAAGGCCTGCAACCAAGACTACTCTACCTAGCAAGGCTCTCAATTAAAATGGAAGGTGAAATAAGGAGTTTCCCAGACAAAAGAAGGCTGAAACAATATACCTCCACCAAGGCAGCATTGCAAGATATGCTAAAGGGACTGCTTTAAGGAAAGGAAGAAAAAAAGTGAGAGAGAGAGGAACACAGGTACAAAGATGGTAAAATGGCAATGAACAAGTACCTACCAATAATAATCTTAAATGTAAATAGATTAAATGCTCTAATCAAAGAACATAGGGTAGCTGAATGGATAAGAAAACATGACCTGCACATATGCTGTCAACAAGAGACCCATATGAGAACAAAAGATCTACCAAGACTGAAAGTGAAAGGTCGGAAAAAAATATTACAAACAAATGGATGGGGGGAAAAAAGCCAAGGTAGCAACACTTAATCAGACAAAATAGACTTCAAAACAAAGGCCATAAAAAGACACACAGAAGGACACTTCATAATACTCAAGGGAAAAATCCATCAAGAACACATAAATATTGTAAACTTATATGCACACAACACAGGAGCACCCAAATACATAAGGAAATTCTTGGAGGACTTCAAGAAAGATATAGCCAGCAACACACTTATACTAGGGAATTTTAACACCTCACTGTCAACAGTGCATAGATCTTCTAAACAAAAAATTACCAAGGATGCTAAGGATGTGAGCAATGCACTAGATCAAATGGACGTAACTGATATATATATAGAAACTATTATCCCAAAGAAGCAAAATATACATTCTTTTCAAATGCACATGGAACATTTTCAAAGATAGACCACATGAAAAACACAAAACAAGCCTCAACAAATTAAAGAAAACTGAAATAATATCAAGCATTTTCTTGGACCACAAGGGGTTTGGAAGTAGAAACCAACCTCAAGGAAAAAATTCAAAAACATACAAATGCATGGAGACTGAATAGCATGCTATTAAACAATTAATAGTTTAATAGTGAGCTCAAGGGAGAAATAAAAAAGTTTGGGGAAACAAATGAAAATGAACACACAACAGTATAAAACCTAAGGAAAACAGGGAAGGTAGTCCTGAGAGGGAAATTCAGAGCAACACAGGCCTACCTAAAAAAGACAGAAACATTTCAAATAAACAACCTTACCCTCCATCAGCAAGAACTGGAGGAACAACAACAAAGGCATCCCAGAGCAAGTAGAAAGAAGGAAATAAGATGAGAGCAGAATTGAACAACACATAGCAAAAGCACAATTCTAAGGGTCAATAAATCCAGGAGCTGGTTCTTTGAAAAGATAAACAAAACTGACAAGCCTTTAAGCAGGCTCATTAAAAAAAAAACACAGAGAACCCAAATAAATAAAATCAGAAATGAAAGAGAAGAGATTAAAACTGATACCGCACAACTTCTGGCCAAGATGGAGGTGTAGGTAGACACACCACGCCTCCTCACACAACCAAAAGAAGGGCAACAACAAATTTAAGAACAAAAAACAACCAGAACTGACAGAAATTTGAACTGGAAGTCTGACAACGAAGAATTGAAGAACAAACATTCATCCAGACCAGTAGGAGAGGCAGAGATGGGCAGCCGGGCAGCAAGAAATCATGCAAAGCAGCAGCTGGCAGACCTCAGGAGGCAGCGGCTGGCATATAGGGTGGTCCCATATTTGCATGCAGATAAACTGGGTGGAATACCTGAGGAACGAGACTGATCATGCAACCCAGGGTTCTAGTGTGGGGAAATAAAGCCTCAAAGCCTCTGACTGAAAACACGTGTGGGGGTTGAGGCAGCAGCAGGACAATCTCCCAGCCTCACAGGAGAGTTCACTGGAGAGACCCACAGGGTCTTAGAATGTACATAAATCCACCAACCCGGGAATCAGCACCAGAAGGGCCCAATTTGATTGTGGGTAGCAGGGAAAGTGACTGAAACCCAGCAGAGAGTGGAGCAAGTGACACTGTTCCCTCTTGGACCTCTCATCCACATACAGCACCACAAAGCAGCAACATGGGTTGCCCCACCCTGTGAATACCTAAGGCTCTGCCCCTTACTACATGACAGGCGCACTGAGACAAAGAAAATGGTCCAAATGAAAGAACAGATCAAAGCTCCAGAAAAAATACAACTAAGTGATGAAGAGATACCAACCTATCAGATGCACAGTTCAAAACACTGGTAATCAGGATGCTCACAGAATTGATTGAATATGGTTGCAAATTAGAGGAAAAAATGAAGTCTATGCCAGGTGAAATAAAGGAAAATGTACAGGGAACCAAAAGTGATGGAAAAGAAACTGGGACTCAAATCAACAGTGTGGACCAGAAGGAAAAAAGAAACATTCAACCAGAACAGAATGAAGAAACAAGAATTCAAAAAAAAAAAAAAATGAGAAGAGGCTTAGGAAACTCCAAGACATCTTTAAATGTTACAACATCTGAATCATAGGGATGCCAGAAGGAGAACAGGAAGAGCAAGACATTGAAAATTTATCTGAACAAATAATGAAGGAGAACTTCCCCAATCTGCCAAAGCTAATAGACTTCCAGGAAGTCCAGGAAGCTCAGAGAGTCCCAAAGAAATTGGACCCAAGGGGGAGCACACCAAGGCACATCATAATTATATTATCCAAGATTAAAGAAAAGGAGAGAATATTAAAAGCATCAAGAGAAAAGGAGACAGTTACTTGCAAAGGAGTTCCCGTAAGACTACCAGTTGATTTCTCAAAAGAAACCTTACAGGCAAGAAGGGGAGGGAAAGTCATGAGAGGCAAGGACCTACATCTAAGATGACTCTATCCAGCAAAGCTATCATTTAGAATGGGAGGGCAGAAAAAGTGCTTCTCAGATAAGGTTAAGTTAAAGGAGTTCATCATCACCAAGCCCTTATTATATGAAATGTTAAAGGGACTTATCTAAGAAAAAGAAGATAATCAAATATGAACAGTAAAATGACAACAAACTCACAGTTATTAACAACCGAAACTAAAACAAAACAAAAACACACTAAACAAACAACTAGAACAGGAACAGAATCACAGAAATGGAGAACACATGGAGAGTTATCAGTGGGGGAGTGCAAAGGGGAGAAAGGGGGAAAAGGTACAGAGAATAAATAGCATAAATGGTAGGTAGAAAATAGACAGGGGGAGGTTAAGAACTGCATAAGAAATGTGGAAGACAAAGAACTTACATGTACGACCCATGGACATGAACTAAAGGAAGGGAATGTGGGTGGGAGGGGTTGTGCAGGGCAGAGGAGAATAAAAGGGGGTGGGAACAACTGTAATAGCATAGTCAATAAAATATATTAAAAACTGATACCACAGTAAAACAAAGGATTGTAAGAAATTACTACAGACAAGTATATGCCAAGAAATCTGAAAACCTGGGTGAACTTGACAAATTTCTAGAAACATATATTCTTCCAAAACTAAATCAAGAAGTAGAATGCTTGAACAGATTGAGAACACAAAACTGTTTTTATGAAGCCAGAATCATCCTAGTCCCAAAACCAGATAAAGACCCAATAAAGAAAAAAACTACAGGCCAATATCGCTGATGAACATAGATCCTAAACACCTCAACAAAATATTGGCAAACCGCATACAGCAATACATTTAAAAGGTCATACATCATGATCAAGTGGGATTTGTCCCAGGGATGCAAGGATGGGTACAATATTCACAAATCAATAAACATAATACATTACAAAAATAAAAGGAAAGATAAAAATCACATGATCATATCAATAGACGCAGAAAAAGCATTTGTTAAGGCACGCCACCCATTTAAGATAAAAACACTCAGAAAAGTGGAAGTAGAAGAGGTATATTTCAACATAATAAGGGCCATATATGAGAAACCTAAAGCGAAGAGCATACTCAACCGGCAAAAACTAAAAGCTTTCCCACTAAGATCAGGGACAAGAGAAGGATGTCCACTTTCACCACTTCTATTAAACATAATATTGGAGTTCCTAGCCACTTAGTACAAGTTGAAATGTATGCTGGCTTGAGAGTAGTGTTAGGGTTAGCGTTACGGTTAGGGTTAGGGTTAGTGTTAGGGTTAGCGTTAGGGTTAGGGTTAGGGTTAGTGTTAGAAGTAGGTCATCTTTGATTGAGAATAAGCAGCTATTGTACAGTTTCTATATGGTATTATCTCCAGGAAAAAAATGAGTGCATTTAAGTCATGCACCTGCACCTTATTACCTTACTTGAACAAAACTTTATAGTGACTGCACAAAAGTAGGATGGATCTAAGAATCTGCTTTCTCTTGCAGAGTGCATTTCTGTCTGGTAGTGCTGTAGTGAATTGTATGAAACCATGAAAATCATTCAGGAATAAAAACATTTCATGTGAAACGGGTTTCCTTAAAAGCCTTCTGCAGTGTTATAACAAAAAGTCAATGCAGTGACTTCAGTACCAGATGAATATATGTTGGCTTGATAGTAGGAGCTGAATTAAGCATTTGGGCCTAAGGTTTTTTTTTTTTGAAAGCTGGTTTTTCAGTTATTTTGAAAGCACAATGGCTGAGATAATACCTATATAGTCAACATTTAGGAATGCACACTAAAAAGTGTTATCGTTACAATATAATAAGCTGCAGTGGAACTGTTTCCTCCTTCAAATTATCTCCAGGATAAAACTGTCCTACAGCTAGGTCGTGCATCTACACTTAATTGTGTTACGTGGACAAAACCGTATAGTGACTGTTTGAAAAGAGCATCTTCTAACAGTGTACATTCTCTCACAGAAAGCGATTGTGTCTGGTAGGGCTGTATTGAATAGTTTGAAAGTTTGAAAATCATGCAAGAATAAAAACATTTTGTTCAAAATGGGTTTCCTAAAGGTGTTTTACAGTGTTATAAGAAAAAGTCAATGAACTGCCTTACCACAAGTTGAAATGTATGCAGGCTTGAGAGTAGTGTTAGGGTTAGGGTTAAGGTTAGGGTTAGCGTTAGGGTTAGGGTTAGTGTTAGGGTTAGCGTTAGGGTTAGGGTTAGTGTTAGCGTTAACGTTAGGGTTAGGGTTAGCGCTAGGGTTAGGGTTAGGGTTAGGGTTATTTTTATCGTTAGGGATAGTGTTAGGGTTACGGTTAGCGTTAAGATTAGGGTTATGGTTAGGGTTTGTGTTAGATGTAGGTCATCTTTTATTTAGAATAAGCGCTGTAGTACAGTTTCTCTATAGTATTATCACAAGGAGAAAAGTCAAGTCCAATTAAGTCATGCATCTGCACCTTATTACCTTACTTGGACAAAACATTATAGTGACTGTACAAAAGTAGGATGGATCTAACAGTCTGCTTTCTCTCACAGAGTGGATTTCTGTCTGGTAGTGCTGTAGTGAATAGTATAAAACCATGAAAATCATTCAGGAATAAAAACATTTCATACGAAACCGGTTTTCTTAAAAGCCTTCTGCAGTGTTATAAGAGAAAGTCAATGCAGTGATTTCAGTACAAGATTAAATGTATGTTGGCTTGAAAGTAGGACCTGAATTAAGTATTTGGTCCTAAGGCTTTGTGTGAAAGTTGGTTTTACGGTAATTTTGAAAGCACAATGGCTGAGATAATACCTATATAGTCAACATTCAGGAACGCACACTAAAAAGTGTTATCGTAAAAATATTATTAGGTGCATTAGAACTGTTTTCTCCATCAAATTATCTCCAGGAGAAAAGTGTCCTACAGCTACATCGTGCGTCTACACTTTATTATGATACATGAATAAAACCGTATAGTGACTGTTCAAAAAGAAGATCTACCAGTCTACATTCTCTCACAGAAAGCAATTGTGTCTGGTAGAGCTGTATTGAATAGTTTGAGAGTTTGAAAATCATGCAAGAATAAAAACATTTTGTTCAATACGGGTTTCTTTAAATGTCTTTTTCAGTGTTATAACAGAAAGTCAATGAACTGCCTTGGTACAAGTTGAAATGTATGCTGGCTTGAGATTAGTATTAAGGTTAACGTTAGGTTAAGGGTTATGGTTAGGGTTAGAGCTAGGGTTAGTTTTACAGTTAGGGTTAGTGTTAGGTTTAGGGTTAGGGTTAGTGTTAGAACTAGGTCCTTTTCGATTTAGAATATGTGGCTGTAGTACAGTTTGCCCAATTGCTTAGTTCAGCTTCTACTCTCAAGCCAACATACATTTCATCTTGAACTGATACCACTGCATTGATTTTTTCTTATAACACTGCAGAAGCTTTTAAGGAAAACCGTTTCCTAAGAATTGTTTTTATTCCTGAATGATTTTCATGGTTTCATACTATTCACTACAGCACTACCAGACTGAAATGTACTCTGTGAAGGAAAGCATACTGTTAGATCCAACTTACTTTTGTACAGTCACTATAATATTTTGTCCAAGTAAGGTGCAGATGCATGACTGAATTGGACTTCACTTTTGTCCTGGAGATAATACCATGGAGGAAAATCTACTACAGTCGCTTATTCTAAATGAAGGTGACCTACTTCTAACCCTAAACCTAACCCTAACCCTAACCCTCACCCTAACGCTAACCCTAATCCTAACCATGCCCATCACCTATTCTTAAGGCTCCATACATTTCAATTTGTACTAAGGCACTTCATTGACTTTTTGTTATAACATAGTAAAAGGCATTTAAAAAACCCCATTTTGAACAAAATATTTTTATTCTTGAATGATTTTCAATCTTTCAAACTATTCCATACAGCTCTACCAGACAGAATTGCTTTCTCTGAGAGAATGTAGACTGGTAGAATATCTTTTTTTTTAACAGTCACTATATGGTTTTGACCACGTAAAATAGTTAAGTGTAGTCGCACAACCTAGCAGAAGGACACTTTTCTCCTGGAGGAAATATGACCGAGGAAACTGTTCTACAGCAGCTTATACAATTTCAACGATAACACTTTTTGATGTTTATTCCTGAATGTTGACTATATAGCCATTACCTCAGGCATTTTGCAATCAAAATGGCCGTAAAACAAACTTTTCACC
Source organism: Micronycteris hirsuta (assembly GCA_004026765.1). Taxonomy (NCBI): domain Eukaryota; kingdom Metazoa; phylum Chordata; class Mammalia; order Chiroptera; family Phyllostomidae; genus Micronycteris; species Micronycteris hirsuta. The sequence goes on along the minus strand of PVJI01018688.1, from coordinate 8,834 downwards.
CAAAGCCTTAAGCCCAATTGCTTTATTCAGGCCCTACTATCAAGGCAACATACATTTCTTCTTGTAATGAAATCACTGCATTGACTTTTTCTTTTAACACTGCAGAAGGTTTTACAAGAAGCCCATTTCATGTGAAATGTGTTTATTCCTGAATGATTTTCATGGTTTCATACTATTCACTACAGCACTACCAGACAGAAATGCACTCTGTGACAGAAAGCGGACTGTTAGATCCATCCTATCTTTGTACAGTCACTATAATGTTTTGTCCAAGTAAGGTAATAAGGTGCAGATGCATGACTTAATTGGACTTGACTTTTCTCCTGGAGATAATACCATGAGGAAACTCTACTACAGCTGCTTATTCTAAATAAAAGATGACCTACTTCTAAAACTAACCCTAACCCTAACCCTAAACCTATCCCTAAACCTAACGCTAACTCTAACACTAACGCTAACCCTAACCCTAACCCTAACACTACTCTCAAGCCAGCATACATTTCAGCTTGTACTAAGGCACTTCGTTGACTTTTCGTTATAGCACTGTAAAAGGCATTTAAGGAAACCCGTTTTGAACTAAATGTTTTTATTCTTGAATGATTTTCAACCTTTCAAACTATTCAATACAGCTCTACCAGACAGAGTTGCTTTCTCTAAGAGAATGTAGACTGGTAGAAGATCCTCTTTTGGAATAGTCACTAACGGTTTTGTGAAAGTAACATAATTTAGTCTAGACGCACGACTTAGCTGTAGGAACCTTTTCTCCTGCGGATAATTTGATGGAGGAAACTGTTCTACAGCAGCTTATACTATTTCAACGATAACACTTTTTGGTTTGCGTTCCTGAATGTTGGCTATATTGGTATTACATCAGCAATATTGCTATCAAAATAGCCGTAAAACCAACTTTTCACACAAAGCCTTAGCCCAATTGCTTAATTCAGCGTCTGCTATCAAGCCAACATACATTTCATCTGGTACTGATATCACTGCCTTGATTTTTTCTTATAACACTGCAGAAGGCTTTTAAGGAAACCTGTTTCCTTTTATTCCTGAATGATTTTCATGGTTTCATACTATTCACTACAGCACTACCAGAGAGAAATGCACTCTGTGACAGAAAGCAGACTGTTAGATCCATCCTTCTTTTGTACGGTCACTATAATGTTTTGTCCAAGTAAGGTAATATGGTGCAGATGCATGACTTAATTGGAATTCACTTTTCTCCTGGGGCTAATACCATGGAGGAAACTCAACTACTGCCACTTATTCTAAATAAAAGATGACCTACTTCTAACACTAACCCTAACACTAATCCTAACCCTAACCCTAACGCTAACCCTAACCATAACGCTAACCCTAACCCTAGCCCTAACACTACTCTCAAGCTAGCATACGTTTCAGCCTGTACTAAAGTAGTTCGTTGACTTTTTGTTATAAGACTGTAAAAGGCATTTAAAGAACCCTGTTTTGAACTAAATGTTTTTATTCTTGAATGATTTTCAACCTTTCAAACTACTCAGTATAGCTCTGCCAGACAGAATTGCTTTCTCTAAGAGAATGTAGACTGGTAGAAGATCCTCTTTTGGAACAGTCACTAATGTTTCTATGCAAGTAACATAATTTAGAGTAGATGCATGACTTAGCTGTAGGACACTTTTCTCCTGAAGATAATTTGATGGAGGAAACTGTTCTACAGCAGCTCATAATATATCAACGATAACACTTTTTGGTGTGCGTTCCTGAATATTGACTATATAGGTATTGCCTGGCCATAAAACCAACTTTTCACACAAAGGTTTAAGCCCAATTGCTTAATTCAGCTTCTACTATCAAGCCAACATATATTTCATCTTGTAGTAATATCACTGCGGTGATTTTTTCTGATAACACTGCAGAAGGCTTTTAAGGAAACCCGTTTCATATGGAATGTTTTTATTCCTGAATGATTTTCATGGTTTCATACTATTCACTACAGCACTACCAGACAGAAATGCACTCTGTGACAGAAAGCAGACTGTTAGAACCATCCTACTTTTGTACAGTCACTCTAATGTTTTGTAGATGTAAGGTAATAATGTGCAGATGCATGACTTAATTGGAATTCACTTTTCTCCTCGAGACAATACCATGGAGGAAACTACTACAGCCACTTATTCTAAATCAAGATGACCTACTTTTAACACTAAGCCTAGCCCTAACCCTAACCCTAACCTAACCCTAACCCCTTACCCTAACCCTAACCCAACACGAACCCCAACCCTAACCCTAACCCTAACCCAACCCTAACCCTAACCCAACCTGAACTCCAACCCCAACCCTAATCCTAACCCTAACCCAACCCCAACCCTAACCCTAACCCTAACCCTTACTCTTTTACCATAGAAATCTACTAAGAGAACATTCATTTCACCTTCTTCTGAAATCCGGACTTTGACTTCCTCTTTGTAAACAGTGCAAATGCTGTTTGACCAAAACCCACTTCCTACGAAATAATCTCATTCCGTCATGGTTTATAAGATTTCAGGTATCCATTCCTGTTTTATCAGAGAACTCTACCTACACAGCATTCATTTCTTCTTCTACTGAAGTCAGGTCTTTGGCTTCCTCTCTGTAAACACTGCAAGTGCTGCTTGATCAAAACCCGCTTCCTGCGAAATTGTCTCAGTCCTGCATGGTTTTGAAGATTTCAAAGTATCCATTACTCCTTTATAAGAGAAATCTACTTAGAGAGCATTTATTTCATCTCCTTCTGAAGTCAGGACTCTGACTTCCTTTTTTTTAACACTGCAAACGCAGTTTGAACAAAACCTGATTCCTTTGAAATGGTCTCTTTCATGCATTGTTTTGAAGACTTGAAAGTTTTCATTGCTATCCTATCAGAGAGAAATACGATCTGTTTCAGAATGTAGGCTGTTGAGTAATATTTTTTTGACAATAACAGTGCTATTTATTCCAATTCTCATAGTAAGCCACAGACGCATGTCTTAGCTGGGCTTACATTTTCTTCTGGAAAGAATACTTCTCAGGAATTGCAGTACTGGAAATTATTCCATTTCAAAGATGACACACTGACCTGCATTGAATCTGACACTTAATGAGAGTTTTATCAGAGAAATCTACTAAGAGAGCATTCACTTCATCTTCTACAGAACTCAAGACTGAGTTTCTCTTTGTGAACACTGCAAATGATGTTTGACCAAAACCAGCTTCCTACGAAATTGTGTCATTCCTGCACCATTTTGAAGATTTCTAAGTATCCATTCCTGTTATGTCAGAGAAATCTTCTAAGAGAGCATTCATTTCATCTTCTAATGAAGTCAGGACTTTGACTTCCTCTTTGTAAACACTGCAAATGCTGTTTGAGTAAAACCAGCTCCCCATGAAATGGTCTGTTTCATGCATGGCTTTGAAAATTTGAAAGTTTCATTGCTCTCCTATGAGAGAGAAATATGATATGTGAGAGAATGTTTCTGCTGAGTAACATTTTTTGACAATAACAGTACAATTTACTCCAATTCTCATAGTAGGCCACAGACATATGGCTTAGCTGGGCTAAGATTTTGTTCTTTAAAGAACACTTTGGAGGAACTACATTCCTGGAACTTATTCCAATTCAAAGATGACACCCTTTACTGCATTAAATCATTGACTTAACATTACCCAAGTGATTTCCTGAGCTGTCTCATATTCAAATCCAAAGAAAAGTGACATTCTGTCAAAAATACTACAGGTAAATGCTGAAAACATTACTTTCTCATAAGAGAGCTTCCATTCATCTTCTATTAAAGTCAGGACTTTGACTTCCTCTTGGTAAACACTGGAAATGCTATTTGACAAAAGCCCGCTTCCTACGAAATAGTCTCAATCCTGCATGGTTTTGAAGATTTCAAAGTTTTTATTACTCTTTTATCAGAGAAATCTACTAAGAGAGCATTCCTTTCATCGTCTACTGAAGTCAGGTCTCTGGCTTCCTCTTTGTAAACACTGCAAATGCTGTTTGAAAAAAACCGGCTTCCTACGAAATAATATGACTCTTGCATGGTTTAGAAGATTTCAGGTATCCATTCCTGTTTTATCAGAGAAAACTACCTACACAGCCTTCATTTCATCTTCTACTGAAGTCAGGTCATTGGCTCCTCTCTGTAAACACTGCAAGTGCTGCTTGACCAAAACACGCTTCCTGCGAAATAGTCTCAGTCCTGCATGGTTTTGAAGATTTCAAAGTATCCATTACTCCTTTATAAGAGAAATCTACTAAGAGAGCATTTATTTCAGCTCCTCTGAAGTCAGGACTTTGACTTCCTCTTTGTAAACACTGCAAACGCTGGTTGACCAAAACCCGCTTCCTATGAAATAGTCTCATTCCTGCATATTTTGATGATTTCAAAGTATCCATTACTGTTTTATCAGAGAAATCTATGAAGAGAGCATTCATTGCATCTTCTACTGAAGTCTGGACTTTGACTTTCTTTTTTTTAACACTGCAAAAGCTGTTTGACCAAAACCTGCTTCCTCTGAAATGGTCTTTTTCATAATTGTTTGAAGACTTGAAAGATTTCATTGCTATCCTATCAGAGAGAAATACGATCTGTGACAGAATGTGGGCTGTTGAGTAATATTTTTTTGACAATAACAGTGCTATTTACTCCAATTCTCATAGTAGGCCACAGATGCACGCCTTAGCTGGGCTTACATTTTCTTCTGGAAATGATACTTTTCAGGAATTGCACTGTTGGAACTTATTCCAGTTCAAAGATGACACATTTACCTGCATTGAATCTGACACTTCATGAGAGCCAAGTGATTTTCTTAGCTGTCTCATTATCATATCCAACAGAAAAGAGACATTTCGTGAAAATACTGCAGGTGAACGATGAAAACTGAACTTTCTACTAAGAGAACTTTCATTTCATTTTCTATTAAAGTCACAATTTTAACTTCCCCTTTGTAAACACTGCAAATGCTATTTGACCTAAACCTGCTTCATAAGAAATAGTCTCATTCCTGCATGGTTTTGAAGATTTCAAAGTTTGCATTACTGTTTTATCAGAGAAATCTACTAGGAGGGCATTCATTTAATCTTCTACAGAACTCAAGACTTTGAGTTTCTCCTTGTAAACAGTGCAAATTCTGTTTGACCAAAACCAGCTTCCTATGAAATTGTGTCATTCCTGCACGTTTTTGAAGATTTCTAAGTATCCATTTCTGTTATGTCAGAGAAATCTTCTAAGAGATCATTCATTTCATCTTCTAATGAAGTCAGGACTTTGACTTCCTCTTTGTAAACACTGCAAATGCTGCTTGACCAAAATCTTTTTCCTATGAAATGGTCTCTTTCATGCATTGTTTTGAAGACTTGAAAGTTTTCATTGTTATCCTATCAGACAGAAATACGATCTGTGACATAATGTGGGCTGTTGAGTAATATTTTTTTGACAATAACAGTGCTATTAACTCCAATTCTCATAGTAGGACACAGGTGCATGTCTTAGCTGGGCTTACATTTTCTTCTGGAAAGAATACTTTTCAGGAATGGCAGTATTGGAATTTACTCCTTTTCGAAGATGACACACTTACCTGCATTGAATCTGTCACTTAATGAGAGCCAAGTGATTTTCTTAGGAGTCTCATTATCAAATCTAACAGAAAAGTGACATTTCTTGAAAATACTGTAGGTGAATGATGAAAACTGAACTTTCTACTTAGAGACCTTTCATTTCATCTTCTATGAAAGGAAGAATTTTGACAAGTCCTTTGTAAACAATGCAAATGCTATTTGACCAAAACCCGCTTCCTAGGAAATAGTCTCGATCCTGCATGGCTTTTAAGGTTTCAAAGTATCCATTACTGTTTTATCAGAGAAATCTGCTAAGACATCATTCATTTCATCTTTTACTGAACTCAGGACTTTGCGTTCCTCTTTGTGAACACAGCAAATGCTGTTTGACCAAAACACTCTTTCTACGATTTAGTCTAATTCCTGCATGTTTTTGAGATTTCAGTGTATCCATTCCTGTTTTATCAGAGAAATCTACTAGAGAGAATTCATTTCATCTTCTACTGAAGTCAGGACTTTGGCTTCCTCTTTGTAAACACAGCAAATGATGTTTGAAAAAAACCCGCTTCCTGCGAAATAGTCTCATTCCTGCATGGTTTTGAAGATTTCAAAGTATCCATTACTCTTTATAAGAGAAATCTACTAAGAGAGCATATATTTCATCTTCTAATGAAGTCAGGACTTTTATTTCCTCTTTGTAAACAATGCAGATGCAGTTTGACTAAAACCAGCTTCCTATGAAATGGTCTGTTTCATGCATGGCTTTGAAGTTTTGAAAGTTTTCTTTGCTATTCTATCAGAGAAATATGAACTGTGAGAGAATGTGGGCCGTTGAGTAACATTTTTGGCCATAACAGTACTACTTACTCCAATTCTCATGTAGGCCACTGACGCATGTCTTAGCTGGGCTAACATTTTCTTCTGGAAAGCATTCTTTGGAGGAACTGCAGTACTGGAACTTATTCCAATTCAAAGATGACACACTTTCCTGCATTGAATCTTTCACTTAACAACAACCAATTGATTTCCTGAGCTGTCTCATTATCAAATCCAAAAGTAAAGTGACATTCCGTCAAAATACTGCAGGAAAATGCTGAAGACATTACTTTCTAATAAGAGAGCTTCCATCTCATCTTCTATTAAAGTCAGGACTTTGACTTCCTCTTTGTAAACACTGCAAATGTTGTTTTACCAAAACCCGCGTCCTACGAAATAGTCTCATTCCTGCATATTTTGAAGACTTCAGAGTATTCATTACTCTTTTATCAGAGAAATTGCTTAACTGAGCATTCATTTTATATTCTACGGAAGTCAGGACTTTGACTCCCTCTTTGCAAACAGGGCAAATGCTGTTTGACCAAAACCCCCTTTCTATGAAATAATCTAATTCCTGCATGTTTTTGATATTTGAAAGTATCTGTTCCTGATTTTTCAGAGAAATCTACTAGGGAGAATACATTTCATCTTCTACTGAAGTCAGGACTTTGACTTCCTCTTTGTAAACACTGCAAATGCTGTTTGACCAAAACCCGCTTCCTACGAAATAGTCTCATTCCTCCATATTTTGAAGATTTCAAAGTATTCATTAATGTTTTATAAGAGAAATTGCCTAAGTGAGCATTCATTTCATATTCTACTAAAGTCGTGACTTTGACTTCCTTTCTGAAAACAGGGCACTTTCTGTTTGACCAAAACCCCCTTTCTACAAAGTCGTCTAATTTCTGCATTTTTTTTTTGAGATTTCAAAGTATCCACTCCTGTTTTATCAGAGAAATCTACTAAGAGAACATTGATTTCATCTTCTACTGAAGTCAGGAATCTGACTTCCTCTTTGTAAACACTGCAAATGCTGTTTGACCAAAATCCAATTTCTACAAAATATTCTAATTCCTGCATGTATTTGAGATTTCAAAGAATCATTCCTGTTTTATTAGAGAAATCTACTAGAGAGAATTCATTTCATATTTCCAGAGAGAAAGTCAAAGTCATGACTTCTCCAAAGTATGCTTTCCAGAAGGAAATGTTATCCCAGCTAAGACATGCATCTGTGGCCTACTATGATATTTGTAGTAAATAGTATCGTTATTGTCAAAAATGATTCTCGAGGGCCCACATTCTCTGAGAGTTTGTATTTCTCTGATAAGATAGCAATGAAAACTTTCAAAACTTCAAAGTCAAGCATGACAAAGACCATTTCATTGGAAACTGGTTTTAGTCAAACAGCATGTGCAGCGTTTACAAAGAGGAAGTCAAAGTCCTGTCTTAAGTAGAAGGTGAAATGAATTCTCTCTTTTAGATTTGTCTGATAAAATGGAATGGATACCTTGATATCTCAAAAACATGCAGGAAAGAAAATATTTTGTAGAAATTGGGTTTTGATCAAACAGCATTTTCTGTGTTTACAAAGAGGAAGTCAAAGTCCTGACTTCCGTAGAATATGAAATGAATGCTCCCTTAGTAGATTTATCTGACATAACAGAATGGATACTTGGAAATCTTCACAAACATGCGGGAATGAGACTATTTTGTAGGAAGCGGGTTTTGGTCAAACAGCATTTGCAGTGTTTACAAAGAGGAAGTCAAAGTCCTGACTTTAATAGAAGATGAAATGGAAGCTCTCTTATTAGAAAGTTATGTTTTCAGCATTCACCTGCACTATTTATGATGTAATATCACTTTCCTTTTGGATTTGATAACGAGACAGCTCAGGAAATCAATTGGCTCTTGCTAAGTGAAAGATTCAGTGCAGGACAGTGTGTCATCGTTGAACTGGAATAAGTTCAAGTACTGCAGTTATTCCCAAGTATACTTTACAGAAGAAAATGTTAGCCCTGAGCCATAAAGAGAGACCCAGAAGGACACTTTATAATACTCAAGGGAAGAATCGACCAAGGAGACATAAATATTGTAAATATATACACACCCAACACAGGAGCACCCAAATACATAAAGAAAATCTTGGAGGACTTCAAGAAAGACATTGATAGCAACACAATTATAGTAGGGGACTTCGACACCCCACTGTCAAAAATGGACAGTTCCTCCTAAAAAAATATCAGCAAAGACATTGTGGCATTGAACAATGCCCTAGAAGAAATGGACTTAACTGATATATATATAAGGCCCTTCAACCCAAAGAAGCTAAATACACATTCTTTTCAAATGCACATGGAACATTTTCAAAAATAGACCATATGATAGGACACAAAACAAGCCTCAACAAATTCAAGAAAATTGAAATCATACCAAGTATTTTCTCTGACCACAAGGGACT